>PVJX010051739.1:0-10218 GCA_004027295.1 Dolichotis patagonum | reverse complement strand
GATGGCCTTTACCATATTGAGATAAAGACCTTCTATTCCAATTCTCTGTAAGGTTCTTATCATGAATGAGTGTTGGACTTTATCAAAAGCTTTTTCTGCATCTATAGAGATGATCATGTGGTTCTTGCTTTTGGCTCTATTGATATGGTGGATTACATTTATTGTTTTACGTATGTTGAACCATCCCTGCATTCCTGGGGTGAATCCTACTTGGTCATGTTGTATAATCTTCTTGATGATTTGCTGCATCCTGTTTGCCAATATTTTATTGAGAATTTTTGCATCTTATTACAATATCTATTACACATTCTGGATCTTATTACTCTTTTGGTTTTTTATTATTATTTTTATACCAGAGAGATGATACAATATTTACAAATGTGAGTCTGATTTATTTCACTTATGAAGATAGTCTCAAGTTGCCTCCATTTACCTATAAAAGCCTCAAGATCATCCTTTTTTATAGCTGAGTAATATTCGATTGTATAAAAACACCACTTTAAAATATTTGTCGGCAGGGCATGGTGATGCACACCTGTAATTCTAGCACTTGGGAGGCTGAGTTAGGAGGATCATTGAGACCAGCTTGGGCTAAAAAGTGAGTTCAAGGCCAGCCTGACCTGCATAGTGAGATCCTATCTCAAGAAGATGAGAAAAAAAAAGATATTTGCATCCTTATCCCTGAGAATTTCAGACTAGTTTTGTTTGTCCTTTACCTCTTGCCAAGTTTTGAAATCAAGCTCTTTTTTAAAAGACTCATAATAAAATGAGTTGACCTGAATAGCTCCAGTCTTTGCCCTCGTAGTTCATGATGTCCTCTCCCTGTCTGTTGGTGCAGATGGGTTAGGGCCACTCTGATTCAATATGACCTCATATTTAAACATAGGTTGATCATATCTACAAAGACTCTGTTTCCACATCAGGTCACATCCACAATTATTAGGGGTTAAGAGTTGAGCACATCTTTTTGTGGGGACATAGTACAATTGATAATACTGAAAAATATGTATATTTAAGTCTAAAATTGGTCAATATCTTTATCTTTCTTTTGACACATAAAGATTTTATTGCTTTCAGTTTCCTTAACTTATGTACCACCTATGTGAACTTTTTAACCACAGGGGCTATTTTTAATGTGTTGTTTACAGCTCCTGTTAGTTTATTTTTATTCTTTTGAATAGCCTCCCCCATAACTATTTATTAGAATGAGAATATATTCCAAATCAACAGCTAAAAAGCAAAACCAAAGCAAAATCAAGTTACAGATCATGCTATACAAAGTAGCAATTTACAAATAGATACTAGTGTCTTTATGACCAATACACTAAACCAGTACAATGGGTACACAGGAAATGACTTACTACAGCAATGCTTTCCATGCATCCTACATATTATGAGCACTGAAGAAGACAGAAGGCTAACTATGAAACATAGTACATCTATGCAAGTCCACACATACATTTTTTTTTAAATTTGAAGGTAGTAAAATACAACAAAAAAAGACAGAACAAACCAATGGAGACAATGCAGTGAAACTGGTACAGAACTTCAAAGCAGGATATTAGGAAAACAACAATAGCTTACATAGTATATCTTGTTATCTTCACAATAGCTGTCCATTCCATCAGGTATAGCAAAATCAAATAAAAACCAAAACAGAATAAAACCAATCAAAACTGAATTTTTTTTTTTTTTTTTTTTGGTGCCGGGGATCGAACTCACGACTTTGTGTTTGCCAAGCAGGCACTTACACCACTGAGCTAAACCCCCAGCCCCCGAAAACAGAATATTGAGTAAAGCAAAACAATTGGAACAAAGCAAAACAGTGAGAACAATATTGGATTTCAAAGACAAGATAGAAGAAAATCCCCCATTTTTGCTATATTACATACTGTCATCCTCCCAAGAGATGCACAGACCTCTGGCCCAGGTCAGCATAAGCAACCCAACAGTACAAGTATTTAGTTGCTTTATGTGCCTTAGTTGCTATTAACTCCGGCTGTCTTTCACACCATCCAGTTAACCAGGGTGTGGGGGGGGACAGAACGTTTGATTCTCAACCTGTGTGCCAGTGGGCTCATGGGAGACACTGACTTGTTCTCTTCCTGGGGCACCCACTGCCTGCTCGCACTGCTGCCATTTATGAGGAAGGAGGGCATGTTGCTTTCTTGCTCAGTCCTCCAAGTTCCAACATGGCTGGATCTTGGGGGACACTGACTTGTTCACACATACATATTTTTTGATATCCCATCGTCCTGAAGTTATCACTGCAATTGACAACTTTCAGAAAACTGCAGAGAAGTCCTTAATAATATCCACATTAGGAAGTAAAACTAAATATTAGGGTGTACATTTCTGAGTGAGAAACTAGTTGCTCCACTGATTTCAGTAATGTTATGGAAAAAAAATGACTTCAGGACTCTATAATGCCTAAATACATTCTATTTAAACTCAGGGTACTGTTTCATTTTACATACCAAATATATGCCTTTAAGGGGTACCACCTGAGCATAAATTAACCTCTCACTGTATCCTTTAGACATACTAAAACCAATGATTTAACTAGACTAGATTCCAATATACACTGAAAAATTCAAATATAAGCATTGCTAAAATAATTACCCATGCCCATTGGTGGATATGATTATAAAACTAGGTTTTGTTTTAGTTGCTGGAAGGTTTTTTAAACAAAAATTAACATTAACATTTAAAAGTTGATATCATCAGCCTTAAACCAGTTACTTACTGAGCAATAAAATGCCACAAAATCTACTGCTGGGAAATGAGATCAGTTAAATGACTTGGGTTACCTGATCATTGCAACAAAGATACTTCAGAAGAAATTTCACCAGTCTCTCTGGTTCTTAGCTTGCCAGGCAACACTGTTTAACTTATGGCCCTATTACCATAACCTTAACCCAAACTGTAACAGTCTTGTGTTTATTAGGATAATTTTTGTCCAGATAAAAATGCCCTCTTTTCTAATCAACTTTGATGCTTACAAAAATTAAACCAAAATGTACTAAACTACATAACCTATTAAGGCATTTTAGAAATTGACTTCCAGAATGATGGAAAAAATTTCACAAAGTCCTGCTTTGTTATAGGGTGACTCTTACATTTGTTGAAATATACACTTACTGAGAGAAGAGTGTACTATTCTAAGTGTCACTGTGGCAAAATAATAGCTTTTTTGATCAAGATCAATGGGTCTGAGCTTCAAGTGAACAAGTTCAACTATGTCCTACAGAGACAGACTTTCATGTTGAAAAATAAACAATGATTAAGGAATTCAAACGTTTAGTTTATTAAGCTAAGGCCAGTAAAGCCATGGCATAAAAAGAAAAACCTGCAGTCATTTGGAACAAAGTGGATGATTGTATAATGCTACAATCAAAAGACTTAAGACACAGAAGAATTCATTAAGTATGAAGAAGTAAGGTAATAAAACACAAATGTGAATAGAGGAATTACAAATATATTTAAGTCTCAGACCTGGGATATATTTAAGTCTCCCCCTTCTGGGGGGGGGGAAGGAAGGAAATGTGTTAGATGTTCTGACAGCACACACCTTTGGCTTGTTTTCAGAAGTTGGTGGGACACGAATAGGACCTACATTGTTACTTGGAGACATGTCACTTTCGTTCTGTCTGACATTTGCTTTGTTAGAATTGTCTGGGAAGCATATTCTACGCTTGTCAAGTCTACAGCAGATCTCAATGAATGACAAACCATTCTTTTCTGCAAAACTCCGGCTTCATCTGTGGGAACTGCCCTGAGATGACGTAAATCACTCTTATCTTCCACCAGCATGACAACAGTGATCTCTCAGTTTTTTCAGCTACTGCTCTACATTTCATTTATGTGAGATGGTTAGCAATGTCGTAGACCCGTAAGGAGCCTACAGCTCCACGATAGTATGCTGATGTTATAGCTCAAAATCATTCTTGTCCTTCTGTGTCCCATATCTGTGTCTTTATTGTTTTCCCCAACAACCTGGATGCTTCTTGTTGTAAATTCTACTGCAATGGTGCTCTTCCTTTCCAGATTAAACTCATTTTGACTTGAGACAGGAGATTATTGTTTCCAACACCAGAATCTCCAACAAGGACACCTTTGAAAAGGTAGTTGTACTCTTTGTCATGGGTGCCCATGGCGTGCTGAGGAGCAAAGGGGTGGGAGCAGCATGGTAGCGATGGGGACCAGGGGGCATTGCTGCAGGGGTCTACAGTTCTTATTAGTTTAGAGTGAAGCATACTTTTGCCACTCTCTTTGCTTATCAGCTCACGGTCTTCTTGTCCACACTATTGCCATTGAGCAGTCAGTAGCTCTGGCCCAGTTGCCTTCCTTTGTAGATAATCTGCCTTTCTTTCATATGGCTTTGAAAAAAAGATCTTTGCTTTTTCACTCATATTTTATAGTTTCAATATGACTTATTTAAATATCCTGTGTATTTATAATTTATTGGTATTCTTGAATCTGTGGATTGGTATATGAATAGGAATATCTTTAGGGGGGGAGTCCTGGGGCTTGAAATTAGGGAGCACTGAGCTACATCCCCAGCTCTTTTTTTTAATTTTTAGACAGAATCTCACTAATTTACCCAAGCTGTTTTTGAGTTTTCCATCCTTCTGCCTCAGCCTCCCATGAGTTGGGGTTATAGATATGTAGCGTCATGCCCAGCTATTCTGGAATATTCTGAACAATCATATTTTCAAATGTGGCCTCTCAAAAACAAAACAAAATACCAAATTCTTCTGTTAAGTGTATATCATAGTCCTTTTCTTTTTCTCTTCCATGCATCTTCACTTTATTCTTATTTTCAATCTTTTTCTGGAAAATTTTTCTGGACATTTGTTGTCCAGTTCACTAATTCTTTTGCCAACTAGGAGTTAAACTTTTTTCACATCTGTCTGGATATTTTTAGTGTCTTGCTCTTTACTTATTTTCAATTCTTTCACTTATTCTTTGTTATACTACACAACATTGTACTTAGAATAAGATATATGAGAGTATTCTAGTATCTGAAGTCTTGCAGGTCTGATTCTACCATTCTTTCTAATTTTCCTTCCATGTGAATTTTGTGTTTGTTTTGTTGGTATTATGGACTGGTGTTTTTTTCACATTTATGTTTGGTAGTTCTCTGTGGCTTGGGTTGAAGATGGATTACTCATAGTGCTTGCATTTGTATTAGGTACTACCAGCATGGGATGATCTTATTTATTTATTTATCAGTACCAGGGATCAAACTCACGACTGCACACTTGCAAGGCAGGTGCTTATGCTGCTGAGCTAAATCCCCAGCCCCATTATGGGACTATTTGAAATTTTGAGTAAAGCTGAATTTTTTAGAGCAGTTAGCAGGAATTTAGACTTCTATGAAGTCCAAGTAGTGGGTACAGAATTCTCAGGATAATATTGTCTTCTTTTACACAGTACAGGACTGAAACAGACTATATCTTCCTTTCAGATGTCTTTGTTGCACGCTCCTATGAGTGTTATGAGAGTATAGGTTTTGGTAGAGGTTAGTTCCTGATTTCTGCAGAGCCATCTTCTATGTTCCCCACTTACTGAGGTGGCTTTGATTTCTCTCCCCTGTGGCTTGTGAGGCCTTGGTGACCTCTGACCTCAGTTAACACAGTGTCAGTGAGTCCCCCAAGGAAAAGCACCGGGGTTTCCTTACACAGTGAGTTCCTAATGAGGGTTTTTCTTTAATTTAAAAGACTAAAAGGCTCCTACTAAGTACTTTTTATTGTTTATGCTTGCAGGATCCATCATAATACTTAGTTATTTGCATGGACAGAGTGGGAAATCCAATGTTTTAGTTTAATTGGATACATATAATTGGTTTATATTGAGTGTGGTTGGAAACATCTGATACATATACATTTTTACTTAGTGATAAGCAATTTAGAATTTGTTATTTAACTCTTCTTTTTATTGCCTTGCCCTCTCAGTGTGCATTTATTTATTTATTTATTTAGGTGGCAGTGGTTGTGGTGGTACTGGGGGTTGAACCTGAGGCCTTTTCAGAGATACATTTTCTACTCTTATTTTATTTTTTATTTTGAAATAGGGCATTACTAAATTGTTGAATTTCCCAAGCTGGGCTTGAACTTGTGATATTTCTGCCTCAGCATCCCAGAGTACTGAAATTACAGGTATGTATTGCCACATCCTGCTGAAAGTATCTTACAAATAAGAACTCTAAAGCAGAGCATGGTGACAGCACTCAGGAGGTAGAAGGATTGCCATGAGTTTGAGGCCAGCCTGGGCTACAAAATGAATTCAAGGCCTGTCTGAACTACATAGTGAGACCTTGCCGTTAAAAAAAGTCTCCTGCATTTGTTCTCTGCTTTTGGTTTGCCATGAGATGAGCAGCTATTCCTCTACCATGCCTCTGTGCTGTGCCATCCTGCTTTGGAGCCTGCCAATGGTACTGAAACATGAGCCAAACTATGTTTAAATCACTACTGTTAAGAATAATTGCCTTGCATTACCTTGGGCCAGTGGTGCCGGCATGTAGACCATGAGTCTGCCCTCTGCCCTTCCTCCATGGTCCCTGGGATGGTGGTGCCAATAACTAGTGTGTGTATTTGCATTCTACCTTTCCTCCATGGTCTACAGGGCACTAGTGCCAGTGAATAGAGTGCACTTTTCTGCATTGTCCTGGAATGCTGGTGTTGGTGAGTGCAGCCTCTTCTGTGCCTCTTCCATTGCCCCAGGACAGCTTTCCAGTGACAGGAGTGTGGCAGTACTGGTGAGAAGAGTGACAGCAGTACTGGCTAGAGGAGATATCCTAGGAACAGACACTTCCTAGGAAGTCCTCAATATAATATAAGCCTATATTACAATATAAATCTAAAAGCACCAACACAACAACATAACAGAAAATAGAAAATGATAAGATGAAAAAATAAAATGCAATCCCAAACACCCAGCCCACTCAGGACAAGTCCAAAACACAAAGAGATGGAGGAAATTGGAAGCCAACAAATGAAATTTTGAAATGATAGCAATAGAAGTGAAAAAACAAATGAAAGAGATCATAGAAAAAATAATCTCAAAGGTACAAAAAGAAATGACTATCAAAATAAAAGACATTCAAGCAGCTGCAGATAAACACATAGAGGAGCTCAGGAAAACAATGGAAATCATGAATGCCAAACATAGACAAGAAATGAAATCAATGAAACAAATACAAACAGAAATACAGATTAGAAATTCCATGGAAAGTATATGTTGTAGATTGAATGAAGGTGAAGATAGGCTATCAGATCTAGAAGATAGGAACACAACTAGTGACCATGAAAAGAAAGATATCTTAAAAATCATGAGACCACAAAAAATCAATCCAACAGCTGCAGGGTGAGGCAAAGAACAACATATGATTGATCTGAATTGGTGAGCAAGTGGAGACAGTGAAAAAGCCATTAAAAACCTCTTCACAAAAGTAATGGCAGAAAACTTCCCAAACATGGATAAAGAATTTGACATACAAATGAATGAAGCATATAGAACTCCAAATAGACATGACCAAAGTAAATCTACACTGAGGCATATAATAATCAAAGTTCCAGAAATTCAGCACAAGAATAAAATATTAAAAGGAGCTAGAGAAATGAAATAAATCACCTATAAGGGAAAATCCATCAGAATCATGGCAGAGTTCTTAACACAAACCCTAAAATCAAGAAGAGCTTGGAGTGAAGTATTTCAAGCTCTAAAGGAAAACAATCTTCAACCCAGATTGATGTATCTCACAAAACTATCTTTCAAAACTTATGGAGAAATAAGATACTTCCATGACAAAGAACAACTGAAGAAATTTATGAGTAGTAAACTAGCTCTATGGAATGCTTTGAATGACATATTAGAAAGAGATAATGAATACCACAAATGCAGGAATACAAATAGAAAGAAACCACCAGGCAGGGCAAGCAATTAAACAGAGCAGAAAGATAGGGAGCATACAACAAGGAAACATCATGAAAAAGAAAAGCCAGCATATAACCATCAACGTAAATGGCCTCAATTCACCAATCAAAAGAAACAGGCTGGCAGAATGAATCAAGAAGCAAGATCCAACATGTGCTGCATTCAAGAAACACATTTAACCCAGAAGGAAACTCACTGGCTAAAAGTGAAAGGATGGAAGAAAATTTTTCATGACACAGGACCCAGAAAAAAGCAGGCATTTTTATTCTCTTTGTAGACAATCTGAACTTCAAGGATTTAATGTAATCTCAATAAAATACCATTAGCATACCTCACAGAAGGAGAGAAAACGTTCTCAGAATTTATCTGGAACCAGAAGATACCTAGGATAGCCGAAGCAAGTTTGGGCAACAAAGGCAAGTCAGGGGGCATCAGAATCCCTGGCCTGAAATTATACTACAAAGCTACTGTGATAAAGTCAGTGTCTTTTTTTTTTTTTTGTACCAAGGGTTGAAATTGGGACCTTGTACTTGCCAGGCAGGTGCTATGCCTCTGAACTACATCCTTGGCCCCAGCATGGTATTTGTGAAAAAACAGACCAGGGCCAGGGATTTAGCTCAGTGGCATAAGTGCCTGCCTGGCAAGCATGATCCCTGGAAGGTCAAGGTCATGATCCCTGGAACCAAACCCAACCAACCAACCAACCAACCAACCAAACAAACAAACAAACAAAAAACAGACCAGAGGATCAGTGGAACAGAATAGAAGATGCAGACACAACTACAAACACACTCAACCACCTTATCTTTGACAAAGTAGCCAAAAGTGTTCACTGAAAGATAGTTTCTTTATTAAATGATATTGGAAAACCTGATTTTCCATATGCTGAAGACTAAAACTAGATGTATGCCTATCACAATGCACTGAACTAAAGTCAAAATGGATTAAAGATGTAAATATTAAAATAAAAACACTAAATCTACCGGAAGGCAAGATAGGTAGAAATCTTGGACATAGGGTAGGCAGAGAGTTCTTGAACAAAATGCAAACTGCACAGCAAGTATTTCAAAGAATCAACAACTGGAATCTCATCTTATTAAAAAGTTTTTGCACATCAAAAGAAACCACCAGCAGCAAAGAAAATTTAGAGAGTGGGAAAAAATTTTAGCCAAAAAGACTTCTATCTAGAACACATAAGGAATTGGAAAAAGCTAGACCTCCCAAATTCAAAGACCACATTCAAAAATGAGTATCTGAGATGAATACGCACTTCTCAGATGAAGAAATACAAGTGGCAAATAAATATATGAAAAAATGTTTAACATCACTGGTAATTCAAGAAATATAAATTGAAACAACACTCAGATTCCATCTCATCCCAGAAAGAATGGCTATCATTGACGAATCAACAGATAACAAATGTTGACAGGACTGTGGGGAAAAAGAACAGTTGTCTACTGTTGGTGGGAGTGTAAACTGATACAATCACTGTGGAAATCAGTGTGGAGATTTCCTCAAAAAACTAGAATTGGAGGTCCTGTTTGATCTAGCTGTTCCACTTCTGCATATTTTCTCAGAAGAATTAAAGCATCATATCAAAGCCATGTATATACATTCATATTTATAGCAGCACAATTTGTAATAGCTAAATCTTGGAAATAGCCCAGGTGCCCATCAACTGAGGAATGGATAAAAAAGATATGTTTTAAAAACTACTGTTTTAACTACTGTAAAAACTACTGTTTTTAATTGTTTAAAACTATGGTTTTAAATACTGTAAAAACTACTGTTTTTAGTACTACTGAGGACTACTCAGTCATAAAGAAAGATAAACTGGAAGCTTTTAGAGGTAGTTGGATTCTACTTGAGACTATACTCGTAAGTGAAATTAACCAGACCCACATGTAAAAATTAATCAGACTCATATGTAAAAATTGTATTATATCACTAATTTGAGAAACTGAACAAGTAAATAAGATCTAAAAGGTACAATAGATACTGTGAATTGGGAAAAAACTGTTCAAAGAAAAGACAAACTGTGATGGGGAAAGGGGCAAGGAAGAAAGGGAAAAAGAAAAATACACAAGACAAGATAGTTATACAACTAGCTTCTATTTGTTCCTTGAAAGGAGTGTTTTGTGCTAATATTGTTTAGATAAGATATCATTCCTATATCCTGCACTCTGAATAACTACTCTAAAGAGAACAATATGCAGGGTATCAACTATTGTAACTGGCCTACTAATCTCTTGAAATTCATTTTCATTGTTTAATTTTTTT
>PVJX010051738.1:0-10196 GCA_004027295.1 Dolichotis patagonum | reverse complement strand
AATGGATAAAAAAGTTGTGGCATTTTTATACAATGGAGTACTACTCAGCTATAAAGAATGATCACATCGAGATATTTATAAATAAATGGACACGACTTGAGACCATTCTCTTAAGTGTAATAAACCAAACTCACAAGGGTAAATACCATATAATCTCCCTAATATGAGATTTGATAAGAGTATATAAGACTTTATGGTACGCATGAGGCCCCATCTCATAGCTTCTAAGTCTTTCAAAGTTTTAAATTATCAGTTGGAATGGTGTTATCCTGTTTTGTTTGACTATATCATATGTGATGATATGAACAGCTGTTTTGAAGAAAACATTATGACAGCTATTGCTGATTTAATATTATCCCTCTTAGATGTCCTACCATGCTTTTTTTTTTGTTCTATTACCATTGGTTCTGTCTACCACATTGTGTCTCATTGGAATTTGAATATGTGTGATAGTTCAAACAAATTTTTTTCTTTTTTTATGAAAAATGAGATATTATAATACCCATTGATCATTTTCTGTTATTTGGTTCAGAAAGCCCTGGAATTCTTTCACTATATGCATGGCTTTATACTGTATTGTTATGTTTGATATTATTGTAATTGAAACTATGCTCAACTATAGCAGAGTAAAAGATATGGTGTTAGATACTGTTGATGTCCAGTTGACTTAATGTAAAGTACGCTGTTGCCTATGTTGTCCTCTTCTGATCTGCTCTGTACTGGCCCTTTTTGTTTTATTCTCTTTTAAATTAAAAAAAAATTATGGATTGGTTTGCCCTGTCCAGTGGCTGAGTTGGAAGAGGAAGGGTGCAGAGGGTGTCTGCACACTGGAGGCTGAAGGAGTCAATCCAAAGTCTGGAGTTCTCTGCAGTGTCTATTGCAAGTCAGCACCAGGAGGCCGAAGAGTCTACACAGAAAGGCTGAAGCCACTGCTAGAGGCCAGGAGATGATGCGCAGGCCAAGGGCAAAGACTGGAGCTCTTCTAAAGAATGGAGTCCTAGTTAGTTTTAAGGCCCTCTTTGAAGGAAGAAATAGTGTTCTAATATTCACCATACACCAAATAACTAAAATATTTTCTACCAAAATTGACCAGTAAAGCTTGAATGCCCTTTTGAAAATAATATCCTCCTGATTATGACCTCCTATGGCTTCACCACATCTGTATTACAACCAAATGTACCTGAAATTTTGCTTGGTTTTGGCTTTTATTTTTCATAGAATTCTCATCTAGAGATACAAATATATGATAGTGATGGTGAAGATACTAAGAATTTTCAAAAGGTTTATTTCATGCATGTATATTTCTCAGTTTATTCCCTATTTTAAAAAATAGATTATTAAAATTATATAACTAAGATGTAGGAGATTTAATTGCTTATATTTATATTTACAACATGCATAATTCTAGGATAGTTTGCTGTGTGGCGAGACTAATAAATATTTAAATTATAAATGCAAAAATAATAAAAGAACCAGGGAGAGTATCAGTTGGTGATTGCATGAGAATGAAATATTACAGTGGGTTTAAAAAAAAGACTAGTGGATCTTCTAACCAATTACATGTGTGAAACTCTCAGCTACTTTTCTAAACAAGGCAGTCCTTGATTTTAGGTGAGCATATCTCCATCATATGGGAAGATTTTAATAGTGAAGTTATGAGGGTTTTTCAGTCAAAAGGAGTGTTCTAAAACATTTAATCACCAATGTTCAGTTTTGTGCCCCCACACTAGTTAGTTTTATGACTTGTTATGCCCAATAGCATATAGCCAATTAATGGTGGAAGAATTGTCCTCCAGAAAATTTTTTGTAAAATTATGTCACACCAGATATGATAGAAAACTTTTTTATGATTGTGAATGGCTCAAAACTCTAGATGCTAACATTATTTAATTGATAGCTTTAGGTCATTCTAAGTAGAATCTTCAATAAATAATTACGTTGCCACACTTTCTTTTCCCCCTACCATAACAAGTAGCAATATTGCGTATGATTGTTCCCTGTCAACCTTAGTTGCAGAATAACTGTGACGCTGGGCAAAATAGAGTGCCAGCTATTTTCAGTAGATGTCAAGCATGATCAGGAAGTAAAACTCTGTTGTTTTATTACCCTGAAATTTAGCAGTTGTTCACTATTCCAGGTTCATGCAGCCACTAGACCCTAGAGAGAAATAATTCTATCTGGAAAATTTGCATTTTCTGCCATAGGTAGGTAGTATATAATTACTCAGTATTATAGATGAGCAAACTTGGGTTTAGGCAGGTTAAAAACTTTGCCAAATGACATATATCTAATTAATGGTAGAAGAATTGTCCTCCAGAAACTATATTTGTAAAACTATGCCATACCATATATGTTAGTAAAATTTTTTTATGATTATGAATAGCTCAAACTTCTAGATGCTAAAATTATTTTCATATTAAAAGAAAGCACCCTCCTATATGCAATACATCTCCAGACTACTCCATAACATCAAACACTAAGCAACCCTATTTTTATTGCAAATTGAATCTCTTGGAATGTTATCTGGTACACTTCATTTAACAGCAATTAAATTTTTCATAGGTTTGCATTAAATAATGTATTAATGAACAGTGTTATAAATGTTCTGTCATTATGATCTGCAATTAAAATGTCCCAGAGAGTCTTGTGCTAATGATAATAACTAAATTACTGACACCTTTAGAATCACTGTGTATTTCAAATACTGGGGCCTGGCATGCAAATTCAGTTTGGTCAATATTAACTTCAGCTGTCACAAGATGCTAATGCACTCATGAATAAGCATTGTTCAACCTATTTCCAAATATATTTCAAACACCTGTCTCTAAATCAAAATATAAATCTATTTTAAAAGGCATCAGTAAAATATGCGAGCATATAAATAGGGGCTAAACTATATTTTTGTCGGATGACTTGCACCTGTAGCTTGTATTATATTAGGTTGTGGAAATTAAAACACAGTGGTAATTTTAGAACCTTTATTTAATAAGTTGTATAACCATTGGCCCTGAAGTATGCCCTTGGTAAATCCAACCTGTCTCCATAATACATATGTCTTTAACACTAACATTAATATCTAAAAATTGTGAAACACTTTGTGCTTTTAAATGAATTTCATAACAACTTTTAAAAACATGTTAGTGGAGGTGGGATATAGTTCAAATGTAGAACATGTGTTTATTATGTCCATTATTCTAGATTCAGTCCCTAACACCAAGAAAAACCCTCCTCCTCCCAAAAAACCTTAAACCATAGAAATACCCACCAACAAACTAACTTGAGTGTAGACTAGCTTAAAATCATTTTATAGAGCTGGAAATTGAGGTTGAACATATTAAAAACCAGGAGAACGTGGTAGAACTGACTCAGTGTTTCTTTCATCAAGACAGCCCTCTTTGTGTGACAGCATGAAAATCCTTGCCAAAACATACAAGAAGAAATTACAGAGCATAGATCATATTAAGAGCAGAAACATTCTAAAGTATGTCAAATTAAAACTATATGATCTTTCTAGATCTTTAGTACTATTGTTTCATAAAGATCCACTAATCCCAAGGCTCATAATACAATGATTTACTGGATTTCCAGTTATCTGTTTTGTAGCAAAGTTGTTTGAGTGAAACTTAGATAATCAACTTAAAACAAAAAAAAAGACTTATTTTGGATCACAAATTTGTAGTTTTTAGTTAATGCTTTTGGTCCAGTGGGAAAGCAGCATATCATAGTGTGACCTCATGGTAGAAGAATGCTCTTCACCTCTAGTAACACTATAAGCAAGCTTTCAAAATGTGGGCTTTTGGTAGATTAAATGTCCACAGCATAGCAAAATTATCATATTGTGGCTTAAAATAACAGTAATATTATAGTGATCTGCAGGTAGGCCCAAACTCTTGCAGGTAGGCCCAAACTCTTGAGGGATGGCTCCTTTTATTGACATGTGCCATTATCTGGAGTATTAGGAGGATGCATTTTGAGTTTACTGTAAGATCACACCTTCCTAAGGGTACCAGTTGATGGTGGCTTGAGTCTAACCGGTTCTATGAAAGCATACACCAGCAAACCTTCTATGCTTTCCTTCACCGCAGTATAGTGGTAGGGATTTCAGAAACAAACATCTCAAGTAATGATGGTAAAAAATCTAACTTAAGAATTCATGTGATGTTCCTCATACTACCTTCTATTTGTATTTTTCTGTTGTTAAATTCCTATGGTTTCCCCATATTGCTGTGTTTTGAGTAACCTTTAGATAATAGTTATACAATATTTTGGCAAAAGTTTTAACATAATTACAAGTGTTGTAGTGATTGATTTAGAAAAAAAAGAGGAATCAAAATATATACAAATACAAACTTACTATGATAAAAATAATCATGGTGTGTATCTAAGTTATACCAATAAACCTAATAAAAAAAAATACAAAATGATGTACAGAAAATGGTGTCTTAATAATATATATGAAAATAAGGAAAAACACTATATGAGTATTTACTTTTGCTCCAACACATAACCTATATCTCAGTGAATATTTAACTAATTTTGAATGAGCACAAATTAGGCTATTTTTTATCATTTATCTTTGTAATCACAAGAGAAATAGGACTCAACAGTAAATCTTGTTTTATTAATACACCTCCATGAGAGGTACACTGAGAGATAGGACTATTTTTGTTTTAGTATCAGTGATTGAATGCAAGACCTCATGCTTGCCAGGCAGGCACCATACAACTGAATTATAGCCCCCACCCCTGAGAGAGATGATTTTGGAGAAGGAACATTTCAAAAAGGTTATTGGAGACAGTACGAAAAACATACATGTGAACATGTCCATACCCCCCAGGTGTTTACTAACTCTTTAATTTTTAATTTTATTTAAAGAGAAAAAAAAGCAAAACACAAAAAGGGTGAAAATAACACAGAATTTCAAAAAAAAACAGTAAGAAATCACTAGTTGATAAATTACATATTGTCCTCTTAGAAATAGTTGTTCATGTTACAAAATTAAAGCATACAGAGTAGACATTCAAACAGTGAAGCTGTAAAGTTCTGTTCAACTATCCAACAAAAATTTAGTAATACAGTTATCAATCCTACACACTTAAACATACATGCAGTTATATCCTTTAGAGCACTTTCTTTTCCTCCTTTTGCTAAACAGATAAGTCCATTATCTGTTTAGCTATACCATGTTTAAGCTTGCTCAGTACCTTACTAAAAACTGTGTTGTTGTTATTTCCTTTTTAATCACCTTATATAATTCTAGGGGTTTTTTTGAAGGTAGTAGAAATGCAATAGAACAAGACAGAACAAAGCCAATTGAGACAGTGCAGTGGATTTGATATAGAACCTCACAGCAAGTTACCTGTATAACAGTTATAGATACCTTTGTATATCTCATTATCTTCACAATAGTTGTCTAGTTAGTTAAGAATAGCAAATCAATCAGAAAGAACATTATAAACTAAATCGAAAGAGAATATTGAATAGAGCAAAACAAATAATCATAATGAAACAAAACTGAAAACAACACTTGCTTTCAAAGAGAAGATAGAGGAGAACCCCTATATTTGCTATGTTGCATACAGCCATCCTTCCAAGAGATGCTCAGACCTCTGTCCCCAGTTGCTAACGGGGGTGGGCGTGGGAGGGGGTTTGCACCCGTAGGTTCAAGAGACACTAACTACAGTGTCTCCTCCTTGCTCACCCCGGAGGAAGGCACAGAGGAAGGCACTTACCAAGAGGGCGGGTGAATTGCTTCTTTGTGCAGGCTCCTGGATTCCGCCATGGCCGTGGCTAGTCTCTCTGTTTACTAACTCTTTAAACAAAGAAAATGTGAAGCATTATAGCAGAGAAAAGGTGGTAGAATATGCTGAATGGCAAGTATTGATCAATCTGTGTGCTATGACATAAAAGAAAGAAAAGCATTTATTTATTTTTTATAAATAAGAGAGATAATTAAGTACATTCCAGATAAATCTGTCATTGAACATGCTGGAATGTTGTGCATTTATTTTAGCACAAGGTCAAATGTTGCAAAGAGCAGAGCATGCCAAGACTACAAACACAGAGATAAATATACATGCCTAACTTCATGTTATGCACACTATTCCTGGTGTTCTTGGCAATGTGCTCCAATTTAACAGCATGGTATTTTCATGTGCTTTTGCAGCTTCAGACTTACTTTTATCTAAGTCTTAGGTCATTCAGTCCTGATGTTTAACTCTGTGAGGCAGGAACATTTCTCAGCGCTTCTTTTGCACAACTCTGTGAGGCAGGAACATTTCTCAGCGCTTCTTTTGCACAAATAAGGAAAATGAGGCGCAGTCAGATGGTAGAGGTTGAACCCTACAATTCTTGTTCCCTGTTCATGCAACCTTGAATGCTGAGTTTAAATTTTTCTGAGACCATCATGTGACCACTTGGCCATGATCTCTCTCACAAATCAAAATTGTTTAACACTTTATTGAAACAATTTTATATCTTAAATTTATGAGGGAGTCATAAATTGGGAAACTATAACAATGTCAGCACCTTGTGAACAAGTGCATTCTGTTTTTAAGATGGGACAAACTCAAGGCCAGAGATAAATCAAGTTACAAGATGCCATTCAACTAATGAAAGGCATCTAGCATCCAGTTTTTAATATTTACTTTATTTTATTAAAATCCAATATTACTGATTTCACTTTTCTTTCCAACATCATGTCTTGGTGGGGGTTACTCAATGAAAAACTTAAATATACCCACTAGTAGACATCTGTTTTCCTAGTCAGAGAACTGAAATCTGGAATCATTGTATGTCAGTCCAGGTCACAGTTCTATCACTCCTTACTGTGGGAAGTGATTGTCTTTCTTTTTGTCTTTATTGCAAGGAAGTTTTATGTTCATTTTTTTTTCCTCTCAAAGCAATCCACAAGGCTTTGTAATTAGGAATGCTGATTGTAATATCCCCACCACTAAGGAAGAGAATTCCCTCTGAGTAAGAGATGCCTGAAGGTGATGTCTTGCAGTTCATTTTTGCTCAGAAGACTAAGAAGAAACTGCTCCCAGAACCTTGTCAGGAAATGCCCTCTTCTTGGACATAGAACCCCTACTCACCTTATGAATCTGGCATTCTTTGAACCAGAAAAAAGCTCATGTAGGCACTAGGTATGACATTGACTTGATATAAGGAGGAAAACAGCAGGAGTTAAAGGAATCTTTTACAAGATAAAGAATTCAAACACACAACTGATTTACAATGAAGATTAACTATTATACCATTCATCTTGAAAAACATCCACCTATTGGGAAGCTGCCACTTTCCAATATATTAAGGATTAATTGCCTGTCTATGATTGTTATTATCCAGACTAAGTATCCCACTTATAATGCAGAGGTCCCGAGACACTCTGAAAATGTGCAATGGAATATGGTGGAATAGATTGATTAATTTTATTATATGTTTGCTTATTCTTAAAGATTCTACATAAGACACTTTCCTTTTGTGTTTCTATGCTTCTTGACTTCTTGTTTCTCTTTTTCTGTATATTTAACCCTTCTATTTCTTTATTTTCTACCTTACCTTTACAAAGTATGTTGCTGATTTCTCTTTCCGACTCTTTTTGTATCATCTTTGGATTTCCTTGAGTTTACTATACGGATCTTCTAGTTCACCTTCTCATATAATTCTAACTACATTCAATGCAGTCATTATTACAAAATCTCGATTTCTTGCACAGATCCTTCATCTGAAATCATATCTATATGTTCTACTAGCCTCCAAGATACCATCAAAAGCAGCACAAATACCCAGAGGGACACCATTAATCACATCCTCATAGAGTTACTATGACTCCTGGTTTTGTTATCTTGGCAGTCAATGACTACTTGGAGCTTTTTACATGCCTGGGCACTGTGCTACATATTTTAAGAGCATTAAATGAGGCTTTTACAGGATAAATAACTTGAAGACATGTATATCATGACCATGAATTTGAATCCAGTTTTATCTACTGCTATGTCCTAATCTTAAATTACTCAATGTAATGATTTGTGCTTCTGAACTTTTGATACAAAACTATTTTAGATTAACTGCTTTGAGATTTGCAAGTTATCTCTTCCAAAGAACTATTTTCCTTCTCTCAATCTTTCAGAATTTTAAAGGGTTAGGTTCAGATTTTAATATCCACACCATCATCCACCCCAGGTTAAGTAATAAAACATTTATGTGCTCACTTTTGGCAAAACCAATAATAATAACCACTGTATTTACACTAAAGAGTTTGTTTTTTTTTAAATAAAATGATAATACTATGACAATAATTTCTAACACCCAAGAAAATTGTCCTATCACTGGTACACACATATTTGTTCAACTTTTGTCACCAAAAATACAGACAAGACAATGAATGTAAGACAACATTTTATCTGGTGTCAATGTTACATACATAGCTGTAGAGACCAACCCTAGACACAATGATGATGCAGTGAGGTCTAGTATTGGTTTCTTCAGAAATTATGAGCTATTTTGCAAGTGGCACCTACTGACCTAAACATCAGAAACTTATCTCTCATAAATTCTCCATCATCAACTACTATCAATGATGATTTGTTAAACTTAACTAGTGATAAAATTTAAGGAACCAAAAATATCCAAAATTGTCTACTCCAATTACAAAAAGTCTCTTAGAAGTAAACTTTTTAAAATTATGGCTCAATTAATGTATGAGCATTGAATTACTGCCTTTCTTTTCTCTTTTGTTGAGGCATCTCAGCAATCGTTCCTTGTCTTAAGTGGCATGCTGCCAGCACAATGTGTGTTATCTTTAGAATAGCCTGCTTCAGCCCTCAAGGATGGGGGACATCAAGATTTTATTTATTTATTTATTTATTTATTTATTTATTTATTTATTTTTGGTACCAGACATCGAGCGCACGACCTCGCATTTACCAGGCAGGCTTTTATACCACTGAACTGAATTCCCGGTGACATCGAGATTTTAATTGCCCTTATTGGTAAGTGTGTACAACAGGCCTCACTCAGTGAGCAAGTTTGTTACCTTACTGTTGCACCTCCACTGTCTTTGAATGTTTTTATTTGTGATAATACTGTGTAAGTAATATTGGATATTTATATGTATTATGAGAATACAAATTTGAGGAGGAAGAATAAACATCATTTTACATTCTAATTCCATAATATTATTGCTATGATTTGGATTTACAATGTCTGCTAGTGGTCTCATGTGTTTGGCAGGCAGGTGGCTTGTGGATGTGCTATTTTTATCAGTAGATTAGCCCACTGATGCCTTCATAACAAGATGCAGGTCAGTGCAAATGTGACTGGAAAGGGTATATTTGTCCCTGGCTTTCCCCTGCCTGTTTCCTGGCCACCATCATGTGATTCACTGCCCTCTACCATACCCTTCCTCCATGTATTTATGTGAAATTTAAGTTCAGGGATCAAGTGGAAAGGGTTTAGCACCAAGACTCACCGCCCAAGCCCACTTTTTACTGTAGTGGGAAGAACCCTTCATTCTTTGAGGGTGATCTTGTATACGACACAATAGAATAGTATTTAATGGAGCCAGGGCATGCTTCCTATCAATCATGGGCTCAGCACTGTCTCCCTGTTGATCTTCACAGTTCTAGTCCTTCCTAGAGATTGATCTTTCCAACTTTCAAACAGTAGCCCCAGTCAAACAAATAGCCTACATATCAATTCATGGAGAAATTCCCAACTCAGGTGCAGATACTGAAGCGTCATAAAGTGTTGGATGTAATATTTGGCAATGGGAAAACCCAACCATATGAGTTATAGCTTATGAATGCAAGTTTTAAAATACCTTTTATTTTGACTTTTGTAATGTTTATTAAAAATATACTCTTACTATGTTTGCATTACATGATGATCACATTCACCATAAGAATTGGTTTGTGTACATATTACTTCAGTTCCCTTCTTCCCTTTCCTCTTTTATTTTGCTAACTTTACATTCATTTATTTAAATTTATAAGATCTACTAAAGTTAATTATATATATAATTATATATAGTAGATCTTATAAGATCTACTGTATATACTATATTATATATACTCCATTTAATTAATTATATATAATATATATTAATTATAATATTAATTAATACATATTATTAATTATATATATAAAATTATATAATAGATCTTATAAGATCAACTAAAGTTAATTATATATTA
>PVJX010051737.1:0-10198 GCA_004027295.1 Dolichotis patagonum | reverse complement strand
CTGAATATCTAGAGTACAATCTCCACTAGGAGGAGGATTATGAATTGCAGTGGACACTCTGTAAGGATACAAGATTTTTATGTGTAATTAAAGAAAATTAGAAAGCACAGCTTTGTATAGAAACAAAACTTTGTGGTAGCTGCTTGACACTGATTACAACAGCCTCTTGTTCTAAAGAATATCATCTAATATGCTGTACCGTGTTGGCTTACATGGCAGGAGGGTCTGGGATAATAGAATAAGGTGGAGGGTGGCATATCCTACAGTTTCCAACCAGGAAAACAGCAAGTTATCAGCGTGAGAATTTCTCTTCTCAGCTTCAAAAATTGAGAAATATTACAGTGAAATTGTAAATAATTCCTGGACATATTTTACATCTATGAATGGAAAGGAAAGGTCAGCTATAGAGTGAATATGGATGTAATCAAACATACTTAGGCATTATGTTTTGTGATAACAAAAAGGAAACTAAATGCATCACAAAAACACTTATGAGATGATAAAATAGTCCTTCAGTGGCTTCAGTTGTGAGTGTACTATATATTTTAAAAGGGAGAAAAGTATTCCAATCACCACCCTTCATTCTTGTACACACTTGTGCTCCTGCATTGGCATAATTCATTTTCAAAATTACACACTAAGTTGGGAAGCTGCAGGAAAATGAACATAATACTCAACAGGAACATCTTTGGGCATGTCTAGTCTTGTCCAAGTGAACCAGAACCTTGCTATGTCAGCCATGGAAACACATATTATGTATGTGTGTATGTATGTCAGTCTGTTATTATTTTTTTAATTTTTGATTCAAGTGAAACTTTGCACTCTGGACAAATTTCAGTAAACCTTCGCAGTGGACCACAGAGCAATTGGCACCATTTGCCAACAGGGTTTTGCATGTGAGGCCTGGAGTCAGGTAGTAAACATAGTTTGCAAGTTATATTTGCATATCATTCTGTCCTCCTATATGCACAATGACTCATCCAAGTCCACTGATATGAACCATCTAGGGGCCACCTCACCTGGGCAGATTTGCTTCATAGCCTATATCACTAATCCCTCTGGATTGTTACCTATACATTGCACTAGAGTTGCAAGCCTAGGTGCTTACTGAAGTGGTCTGAGATAGACAGGTCCCAACCAAGAACATATGTGTATTATGAAATCTATAGAACAACATAAGGGTAACAGCCACAGTGACCTAGGTTTATTGCATCAACCAATCACATAGAGTATGGCCCATGCTTATCATCATAACAGTCACTTGCACTGAACCTCACATCCATATATATCTCCTTGGAAAGCCACTTACAATGAAGGTAGAAAATATATATCAGTAATTCAAATTGATGTTGAAGAAGTTATAATTTTTAGTTTTATTTATATTAGTATATGTCTGCAGTACATGCAGTTTATATATACACATCGTGCAGAATCATCATTTACATAGCACAGCTTGTTCCTTTGTCTAGCTGGGCTCCCTCCCACTTCTCTCCCTCTTGCTCTGTATCCACTCATGCTTTTTCATTGCTGTTGGTATTATTATTATTATTAATATTACTTTTGTACTGAGGAGAGAACTCATGACCTTGTGTTTACTAGGCAAGTGCTTGACCCACTGAATTATATCCCTGGCCCACATTTGATAATATTAATTATATCTCGTTTATGGCATACAAATTTCACATTCATTGAAGTAGGTTCCTATGCATGATGTATCATTGTTTTACTCATTTCTCCTTGCCCCTCATATTCTCCTTTTACTTTCTATCTATAGTACCACTTCCTACTTGCAAGACACTTGGTCAAGTGTCTCCTTCTAACCATCATTCATTGTGAACTTTGTACTTTGCCATCCTTAAATGAGAGAAGCCCTATGGCAGTGGTGGTGAGCCTATAGTATGTGTGCTCTTGTGAGCACTTCATTATCACAGAAAGTTCAGAAATGTTTGCCATCACTGCTTTATATTTAAACTTGTGCCTTACTTATTTTACTCCACATTAGCTTTCCCAAGGGCATTTGTTTTCTTATGGATGTCTCAATTTTGTCCTTTATAACTGAGAACTATTCCATCATGCAATGATACTTCATTTTCTTTATCTAGTCATCTGTTGATGCATATAAAGGCTGGTTCTAGGCTTCAACTGTTAGGAATTGTTATGTGAAAACATTTTGATGTATATACTGCTATACTATGATGTATCAAAACACTTTGGGGAAGATGTGAAGAAGAGGGATAATATGGTATACGAAAATTCTAATGTTTCTTTGTGAAATATTTGTACTGATTTACCTCATGAGCATATGACATTACATTCACATGAAAATGTAGGAGAGTCCTTTTATCATCACAGCAGCATCAGCATTTGATATTTTTGACTTCTTGTTTATTCTCATTCATTTTATCTTTCTTTAAATTTTATTTTATTATTATTATTATTATTATTAGTAGTAGTAGTAGTAGTAGTAGTAGTAGTATATATTTTGCTTTAAAGATAGTAAAATACAACAAAACAAAACAGAACAAAGCCAGTCAAAATTATGCAGCAAAACTGGTACAGAACTTCAAAGCAGATCCAGCCCCCTAGGACATGTGACTGAACCCCGGAGGTTTCACCAGCCTCTGTACACCATGCCCAGGTTCTGCCTTTCAATTTAGGGGGCCAAGAGCCTGCAGCGTAGTTAGGACAGTGCGAGGTGAATCCCAGGTCTCCAAGGCTGGCTCAGGGAGAGTTAGACATCTGCACTCCCAACGATTGAGTTTCTAGGCAGCTCCTGGGAACACTGGACTGAGCCATTAGAGGTTCCACTGGCCTTGTGCACCATGCTGAGTGGCCTTCTTTCAGTTTGGGAGGAAGAGACTATGCAGAGGGCCTCTCATCCCAGTTGGGCTAGCATGGGGAGAACATAAGACAGCACTCCCAGCAGTTGAGTTCATATCCAGCACCCTAGGGCATGGATCTGGTTCCCTGGGCCTTAGTACACCATGTCCAGCTTCTGTCTTTCAATCCAGGGAGCCAAGATCCTGTAGGGGAGTCAGGACTACTTGAGGAGCTAAGGGCACAGGAGGTTATTCCCAACACAAACAGGGTAAGCTTTGGAACACCACTAAAAGAAAGGAAATATAGGAAAATGACAAAATGAAAGAACAAAAGGCAATTTAAAGTTTATAGCCCATCCCAAGTAAGCCTAAGAGCCATGTACATAGAAGAAAATAGAAGCCATACACCTGCAATGACTGAAATGATATCAACAGAAATAACAAAGCAACAATGGGAAGCTATGGAGAAATTCAAATCAGAAATAATTGCCCATGTAAAAGAAGAAATGATAAAAGTAGTGAAAGAAATGGTGAACATATCTAGTGAAGACACAGATAAAAAAATTAGAGGAACAAAGCAAAAAAACAGAATCCCTGAATGAACACTATAAGAAACAAACAGAATACATGAGGCAGATTCAAAGAGAAATACAGGAAATCAAAAATTCTATTGAATGCTAATAAAACCACCTCAATGAAAGTGAAGATAGAATTTCAGACCTCAAAGATAAAACTGCACCTAGTGAATAGGAAAGGTAAGAGATCTTTTAAAAATAACAAAGAAACAGGAAATAACAATTCAACAGCTTCAAGATTATGCAAAGACAAATAACTTAAGAATAATAAGGATAAATGAAAAAGAAAGGGACAGCCCAAGTGATATCAGTAGGCTATTTACAGAAGTAATAGCTGAAAACTTCCCAAACATGAGAATCAAAACTGACATATGAATTAGTGAAGCATATAGAACTCTACATAGTCATAACCAAAATAAAACTACAACCAGACATATAATAATCACCATCCCAGAAATCCACCATAAGAACAGAATGCTAAAAGCTGTTAGAGAGAAAAGACAGATCACCTATAAAGGAAAAACTAGGGCCAGCCCAGGGCAAGAAGCAAGAAGCAACAGTGTTTCCTGAGATCCATGCCATGTTGGAACTTAGGGTGCTGATCAAACCAGCAACCAGCCCCTCCCTGGTAAGTGGCTGTTTTCTGGCAAGCCACGGCCACCCCAGGACAAGAAGCAAGAAGCAACAGTGTTTCCTGAGATCCACGCCATTTTTGAACTGAGGGTGCTGAGCAAACCAGCAATCAGCCTGCTGCCATGAACATTGGAAATATAATGGTCAATTCATCAGAAAGAATGTGAAGGTGAATGTGGCAGACTTTTGGTGGCCCAAAGGAGAGAGACCCTGGAGCTTCAGGAGCATCATGCAGTTGACTCAGGGCACCAGGAGAACAAGGAGCTCCTCCCCTCTCTGGGTGGTGGCTGTGAGTGTGGCAGACTTTTGGAAGGCCGAAGGAGAGAGACCCTGGTACCTCAGGACCTGAACCATGTGGTTGTCTTGGGGTGCTGGGAGAACAATGAGCTCCTCTCCTCTCTGGGGGGCAGCTGTGTGTGTGGCAGACTTTTGCCGGCCCGAAGGAGAGAGACCCTGGTTACTTGGGACCTGCACCATACAGTTGACTCAGGATGCCAGGAGAACAAGGGACTTCTCCCCTCTCTGGTGGGCAACTGTGAGCCTGCCAGCATGCAGGCTGAGAATCAAATATCTCATGTTGTCCTGTCTCCCATACCATATCCCATCTGTCTGCTCCCTCCTGATTAGCAAGTGGGGGCCAGTGAACTACAGATCTTGTGAAAAGATTGGCTATGTTATTTAGTATGAAGTCCCCATATGCAAAGATATGAACAGCCATTTGGAAGAAAATAAGAGACAATATGACAGATCTCTGGTTATCTATCTTTGAAATTTATGGTTTCCTATGTCCTGTTTTATTCTGATTTGTTGTGTTTAATTATACCTCTTTTAAAATAAAATTTAAAATAAGAAATAGAAAAAAGGAAAACCAATCAGAAGCACAGAAGACTTCTCAACACAAACAATGAAGTCAAGAAGAGCATGGAGTGAAGTATTTAAGATCTTAAAGGAAAACCACTTCCAAGCCAGATTAATATAACCTGCCAAACTGTCCTTCAAAATGGATGGAGAAATATGATACTTCCCTGAAAACAGCTGAAAAACTTCAAGACCACCAAACAAACCCTACAAAGCATACTGAAAGATATTCTATATACACATAGGAAAGAAACCACCAAGCAAGGCAGACAATTAAACAGAATAGAAAGATAAAAAATACAACACCAGAAAGATGACATGTCAATAATAAACCAATATATAACAGTTATAAACATTAATGTAAATAGCCTCAACTCACCAATCAAAAGAAACAGATTGGCAGAATAGATCAAAAAACAACATCCAACCATATGATGTCTACAAGAAACCCATCTTACCCAAAAGGAAACCCACAGACTGAAAGTCAAAGGACAGAAAACAATACTTCATACAACAGGAAATTTAAAAAAAGTGGGAGTAACTGTTCTATTTGAAGACAATGTGAACTTCAAAGCAAGAACAATCCAAAGAGATAAAGAAGGCCACTACATATTAGTTAGGGGAAAACATCAAGAGGAAGAGATAATAATCTTAAATATATATGCACCAAATTCCAGTGCACCCATCTATGCAAAGCAAGTATTAACAGAAATGAAAAGTCAAATAAGCAATAACACAATTATAACAGGAGACCTTAACATGCCATTGACACAAAGGGACAGATCAACTAGACAGAAAAACAGCAAAGAAATAACAGAACTGAATCACACCTGTGAACAAATGCACTTGATAGACTTATACAGAGTGTTCCATCCAGCAACATCATAATAAACCTAATTCTTAGCAGTACATGGGACATTCTCTAAAATACACCACATACTAGCCCACAGAACATATTTAAGTAAATGCAAAAGAATTGAAATTATCCCATGCTTGTTAATGGATCATAGTGCCATGAAACTAGAAATTAACGATAAAATCAACTTCACAAACCACAGAAACACATGGAAACTGAATAATACACTCTTGAGTAATCAGTGGGTCACAGAGGAAATTAAAGAAGAAATTAAACAATATCTACAAGCAAATGAAAATACAAACACTACTTGCCGGATTTTGTGGGATGCAATGAAAGCAGTCCTCAGGGAAAAGTTTACTGCACTGAGTTCCCATATCAGGAAGACAGAAAAAACACAAATAAAAAAACCTGGTGTTACATCTCAAACATCTAGAAAAAGAAGAGCAAGCCAAGCCCAAAGCCAAAAGAAGGATGGAATTTGAAAAGATCAGAGCAGAAATTAACACAATAGAGACAAATATAAGGATTCAAAGAATCCATGAATCAAAGAGTTGGTTCTTTGAAAGAATATATAAAATTAATTAGCCCCTAGCCAACCTTATTTTAAAAAGGATAGAAAAAACTCAAATTCATGCAACAAGAAATGAAAAATGTGAAATTAATACAGACTCTGTGGAAACACAGATCATCAACACCTATTTCAAAAGCCTCAACTCTCAAAGGTTTGATAACACAGAAGCAACGGACAGATTCCTAGATACATATGAACTACCAATGCTGGGTCAGGAAGATGTAAAACTGCTGAATACCCTAAATTCTATGAATGAAATTGAAAATGTAATTAACTCCTTGCCAACAAATAAGAGCCCAGGCCCAGATGGATTCATTTTAGAATTCTAAAAGAATTACAAAGAAGAATAAATTCTAACACTCCTCAAAATCTTCAATGAAATTGAAAGGGGAGAAATTTTTACTAAGTCATTCCTGGATGCAAATATTACTCTAGTACCAAAACCTGAGAAAGACCCAACTAAAAAAGAGAACTATAGGCCAGTCTCCCTAATGAACATAGATGCAAAAATTCTCAATAAAATACTGGCAAACAGGATGCAGCAAATCTTCAAGAAGATTACACACTGCGACAAAGTGGGATTCATCCCAGGAATGGTTCAACATATGTAATCAATAAATATAATTCACCATATCAATAGAGCCAAGAGTAAGAATCACATGATCATCTCTATAGATGCAGAAAAAGCTACTGATAAGGTCCAACACTCATTCATGATAAGAACCTTACAGTGAATTGGAATAGACGGTCTTTTCCTCAATATGATAAAGGCCATCTATGACAAACCAAGAGCCAACATCATAATAAATGGCCCAAAACTAAAAGCCTTTACCTTAAAATCAGGCACAAGACAAGGATGTCCCTTATCACTTCTCTTTTTCAACATAGTACTGGAAATAGTAACCAGAGCAATTAGACAAGAGAGAGAAATGAAAGGAGTAAAGATAGGAAAAGAGGAAGTTAAATTGTCATTACTTGCAGATGATATGATACCCTACATTGAAGACCCAAAAAACTCCATTGAAAGACTCCTCGATGTAATACAAAACTTAACTAATGTAGCGGGATTCAAAGTCAATGCTCAAAAATCAATAGCATTTCTTATACACTAACAACAAAAACACTGAGAGAAAAAAAGAAGGCTCAACCTTCACACTAGCATCCAAAATAATGAAATACTTAGGAATTAATCTCATGAAAGAAATAAAAGAGCTACACATAGAAAATTACAATGCCCTGAAAAAGAAATCGAAGAGGATCTCAGAAATTTGAAAGACATCCCTTGTTCATGGAAAGGAAGAATAAAGATTGTGAAAGTGGCCATTCTCCAAAAATTATTATACAGATTCACTGCAATCCCAATCAAAATACCACTAACATACCTCATAGATCTAGAGAATCACTCCTGAAATTCATCTGGAACCAGAAGAGACCTAAAATAGCAAAACCAATTCTAAGCAGCAAAAGCAAAGCAGGAGGCATCACAACCCCTGACATGAAGATATACCACAAGGCTACTGTAATAAAATCCACATGGTAATGGAATAAAACAGATCTGAATATCAATGGATTAGATTAGAAGATACAACCACAACCACAAAATCACTCAACCACCTTATCTTTGATAAAGGGTCCAAACATGTTCTCTGGAAGAATGATAGACTCTGTAATAAATGGTGCTTGGAAAATTGGCTGTCTCTGTGCAGAAGACTAAAACTAGACCCATGCCTATCAGCATGTACTAAAGTAAAATCTAAATGGATCAAAGATCTAAATATTAAAACAGAAACACCAAATCTGTTGGAAGCAAAATTAAGTAAAAATCTTGAAGACATAGTGGTAGGTAGAGAATTCATGAACAAGAAGTAAACCACACAGGAAATACTTCCCAGAATCAATAATTGGGACCACATCTAATTAAAAAGTTCCTGTATGTTGAAAGTGATTTCCAGCAGAGTGAAAAGAAATCCCACAAACTGGGAAAAATCTTGATGAACTATACCTAGCACAAAGGACTTCTATCTAGAACTTATAAGGAATTTAAAATAGTCAGACTCTCGAAATTCAAAGACACAATGCAGAAATGGATATCTGAAATGAATACACAGTTCTCAGATGAAGAAATACAAATGGCAAATGAATACATGAAAAAATGTTCATCATCATTATTCATTAGAGAAATGCAAATTAAAACTACACTGAGATTTCATCTCATTCCAGAAAGAAGGGCCAGGATAAAAAAAAGCTACCTATCACAAATGCTGGAAAGGCTGTGGGGGAAAAGGAACTCTTCTGCACTGTTGGTGGGAGTGTAGACTGATGCAACCACTATGGAGGTTAGTCTGGAGATTCCTCAAAAGGCTTGGTTTGGAAGTCCCATTTGACCCAGCTATTCCACTTCTAGGCATATTCCCAGAAGATCTGAGAACACCATACCACAGTGATATATGTGCACCCAAGTTTATAGCAGCACAATATGTAATAACCAGATCTTGGAAACAACCTGAGTGCCCATCAATTGAGGAATGGATAAAAACGTTGTGGCATTTTTATACAATGGAGTACTACTCAACTATAAAGAATGACCACATCGAGATATTTATAAATAAATGGACATGACTTAAGACCATACTCATAAGCAAAATAAACAAGACTCACATGTGTAAATACTGTATAGTCTTCCTACTATTA
Organism: Dolichotis patagonum; assembly: GCA_004027295.1. Taxonomy (NCBI): domain Eukaryota; kingdom Metazoa; phylum Chordata; class Mammalia; order Rodentia; family Caviidae; genus Dolichotis; species Dolichotis patagonum. The sequence continues at coordinate 1,192 of PVJX010051737.1, read as the reverse complement.
GAGTTGATAAGCGTATATAAGATTTTATGGTAAGCATGAGTCCCCCTCTCATAGCTTGGAAGACTTTCAATGTTTCATTCATCAGTTGGAATGGTTTTATTCTGTTTTGTTTGACTTTCTTATGTGTGACTGTATGAAACAGCTGTTTTCAAGATAACAAAACATTATGGCAGTCATTGCTGATTTAATATCATCTTGCTTTGAAGTCTTTCCATGCTTCTATTCTTCTATTACTATTGGTTCTATTATGTTGTGTTTTATTGGGATTTTAATATATGTGATATTATAAACAATTTTTATTGAAAATGAGATAGTATAGTAGCCACTGATCATTCTCTGTTATTCCATTCAGAATGCTCTGTAAGCCTTTCATTCTTTTGAATGCTTCTATACTATTTTGTTACTTTTGATATTATTGTGTTTGAAACTATTGTGAACCACAGCAGAGAAAGTGATATTATGATAGGTACTGTTAATGTCCAGTTATATTGTTCTAAATTGTTGTGTTGCTTAAAAAATAAGAACTTCAGAACAATATACTAGGAAAACTACAACTACTAATAGTATATCTTGTTATCTTCACAATAGTTATCCTCTACATCTGGTATAGTAAAATCAAATCAAAAACAAGGCAGACTAAAACCAATCAAAGTAGAATATTGAACAAAGCAAAACAATCAGTACAAAGCAAAACAGTGTGAAAAACGTTGGACTTCCAAGACTAGATCGAAGGAAATCACCCATATTTTCTATATTGCATGCCATCATCCTCCAATGAGATGCTTAGATTGCTGGCCCCAAGCCTGAAAAATCAACCAAACAATACAAGCATTTATTTGCTCTATATACCTTAATTTCTGACATCTCAGCCTGTCCCCCATTCAGCCAGTTTCATATGGGAGGCAAAAGGGAGCAAAGTTTTTTTATTTTTGATCTGCATGCTGGTAGGCTCATGGGATGTGCTATCTGTCTTTTCTCTCCCTGGAATTTGCATGGTTTGCATGGCTTATCAGAAAGGCTGATTAGTTGATTTCTTGGTGGGTTCTCACAGTCTGAGAATGACTGATTCTCAGGAGGCACCAGCCTTTCTCCTAAATTTTATGTTAGAAAGAATAAAACCAAACAAAATAGAATAAAGCAAATCAGAATAAAACAATGCAAGTGATATGAGACTCCAAAACAAGAAAACAGG
>PVJX010051736.1:0-10211 GCA_004027295.1 Dolichotis patagonum | reverse complement strand
GTGAGGACCACAGACAGAGCCTCCCTGAAAAGAATCACAGCCATCTTAGTGATAGCAAGGATCAGAGCTCCTCAGATGACGGAAACAGCTCAGTTCACACCAGGAAAGCCAGCACGGCAGGCTTCTCCAGGAGAATCAACAGCGCACCGTCTTCCCCTCCAGTTCTGCTCTTAGGCTGTTGGCAACAGTCCTCAGGTGGGCCTTCCACACCCAGCACCTGGCTGATTCAGTTCAGATGGGTGTTACCAGGTGACTCCAGGTGTCAGTCCACCACTGGGGCTCATGATGGCTTTTCAACCAATGTCTCCTTGATGCAGTTACTCTACAGTGTCCACAGTATTCCTCAGGGTTTCCTGGGCAATTTTAGCATTCTGTAGCCACCTATCTCGTTTAGAAATTCTTTAACTGAATAGGTTTTCTACCACTGCAGGTCAGTTTTCATTCATGTTTTTCTGTATACTTTATCTTTTAAACATAGGTTCTGTTACAGGTAACAGCAAAACTAAAATAAATGAGGAATTTTCCCCTTCACAAAAACAACCTGGAAGTAGGTGGCATCAAGTTCCTATCTTGCCATTCTGCTGTCCTCAGTCCTGATTTTGATCTTCAGGTTCCCTCACTCTAGGGGTCAAACATGGCTCCTGAAGGCAGGGGGACACTGACAAGGACTTTCCCACTTGTGTCAGCTGCCTTCAAGTACTTTTCAAAGTCCTGCAGCGCTTGGATTTGCATCTCATTGGCCAGAACTGTGTCACAGGGCCACTGTTAGGTTTTTGGCACAAGAAGAAAGAAGAGATAAATAAATATAGCCTTTATTCCAAAGACATGGAGAGAAGTCTATGACTATAGACAGCCTGGCATTCTCTGACCAGAATGTGCGGTATGGGATATATATATAACCTCTGACTGAGGTGGCACTTAGAGCGAGCATTAATGACGCACAAGGGACTGATTGGGACCCTTTTTTGTGTCACTGGGAAAGGAAAAGGGAAGTTGTCACCAGGGAAGGAGGAGGTAACCTCAAGGTAAACACGCTGTTTGGTCCTGCCTCTCACTGCAGCTTATTCTAGGGCAAAAGCCTTTCATTCCCGTCTTTTTATCGTTAGGAAAAGGGTGAAGTCTCTCTCTCACTACTTCCTGCTGAAAGGGGGTGCCGTAATGGGGCTTAGGAAGGTTGACGGGATGATGGTTGATGCCCATATAGAAGCTGGTACCAGGTGTTTCAGCCAGGACAGCTTCATCATTGGCGCATGCTCACATCTTAGACTGGAAAAATAGAGACAAAGTGCTATGAGGAGGAAGGACACTATCATATTTAAAGACCCAGGGGAGGTAGAAGGAAAGGTGCCTTTGATTTAAATAAGCCGTTTTATCAGAACTGCAGTGAGGTAGAATTCTGAAAAATAATTATGGGGTTAGGAAGCATGCCATTTCATCAGGACCATGGTGAGGTAGAATCTGAAAAATAAGTGTGGGGTTAGGAGTGAAGTTATGAGAGGTACTTACTGTCCCCATCTTAAAGGGGAAAAATTAAAAGTGTAGGTAGGTAGGGCTTGTCTCTGGTCCAGGAGTTGAGCTGGAAAGAATAAGAGGGGTGGGGAGGCTGTGGCTGTGTCGCCATAAGGGAGATAAGAGCCTAGGCCCTCAGGGATCTTACGTTTGACTAAACAGCTGAGAGTAGAGGGAACTACGATAGTTGTCACCTAGAACAACATGAAGATGATCTTAAGCACGATGTGGGAGTCTTTAGGAAAGACTGTCAAGAGTCCTGCTGTAAAAAAGATGATTAATAGAATGTAAGGAATTAGGAACCAAATTGGATAACAAAACATGACTTAGCCTGAGAATTGCGGTTGTGAGGCCTTGGTGAGATGGAGATGACCACTCAGGACGGTTAGATTCAGGGTTGGGAGGGCACCGCTTAGCTTGTGTGATGTGGAACCAGTATGGGAGTCCAGCAACTTTGACCACTGTTGGGGTTGCCAAGAAGACCAGGTAGGGGCCGCTCCACCTTGGTTGTAGGCCTTGGGATGATTTCCTGTAACAGGACTTTAGTAACTGTATCAGCAATCTTCCTGGTTGTGGGAAAGACTTTAATCTATCCTGAAAAAGTACAAAGATGAGAAGATATTTGAAAGTTTTGTGTCAGGGCATGTGTGTGAAATCTACCTGCCAGTCCTGACCAGGGGTGTGTCTGTGAAATTGATGAATAGGAAAGGTAGGGGGTGGTATGTGTCCCTGAGGAGAGGTTTTACTATAGAGATGACAGGTCTAAGTTGTTAAGACCTTGGAGTGTCTGGGTCAGTCTACATAAACACAAAGGAATCCTGACAATTAGGGTATAAAAAGGCATCTTTAACATCTATGACTGTAAAGTGAGTGGTGGAGGGAGCAATAGGAGAGAGCATGGTATAAGACTCTAGCACCATTGGGTGGATTGGGGTAATAGCATTTTTGATTACCCTAAGGTCTTGCATTAGATGATAAGACCCATCAGGCTTGAGTACCAGGAAGATGGGAGTATTATAGGGTGAATGGGTAGGTTTAAGAAAACCATTGTCTAAAAGGCACTTGATTATAGGTTTCAATCCTTATAAATGTTTGGGAGCTATGGGATATTGGGGATCACAAGGAAAAATTGAAGGATCCCCAAAACAAATTAAAATAAGCATGGCATGGGTAGTGCAGGTGGGATTAGAGGTATACCAGATTATGGGATCAACCAGAGAAGAAAATCTCTACCTAAAAGGGGTGTGGGACCTGTTGGAATTACTACAAAGTTATGGGTAAGGAAGAGAGTCTGGAACCTGCGTGGAACAGGCCCTGTCTGCAAAGGCTGCGTAGGCTGGCCATCAACACCCACTATAGAGACTGAGGACTTGATATAACGGCCTGAAACGGCTCTGATGTAACGGTCAGAGAGTAGACTATATATGGCCTCTATGTCCACAAGTACAGAGAATGTCTTACCTGAGACTTCCAGTGGGACTTGGGGCTCTGAGAAGGACACCTTAATGGGGGGCTGTGGGCCTCGATCAACGTCAGTCTTCAGCAGCAAGTCTGAGTACATCAGTCAGCGATGAATCTGGTGGTGATGAAACCTCCTGTGAGGGCAAGGAGTTAGAGGATGGCTTACCCGCTGTCTGGTGGCTAGTACAGTTGCTCTTCCAATGGCCCTTGAGATTGCAATAGGAGCAAGGCCCCAGAGGAATGCCAGGGTTGGGTCACTCTCTTGCCCAGTGTCCTTTTTGTCGCACTTGAAGCAGGGTCCGGGAGGGGCTCGGGCAGCTCTGCCTTGTCTGGGTTTACCTGTCTCAGAGCTCCAAGTGTCACTGCTAAAAGATCAGATTGTTATTTTTCCTTCTGATTTTTATCTCTGTTGTTGAAAACATGAAAAGCCACATTAAGAAGGTCTCCCTATAGGGTTTGAGGGCCAAGTTTAACCTTTTGTCTTGGGATCTGGCCCACAGAGGAAGCTATCTGTCTCCTCCAGTCACAAGACATCTGGTTTTTATCTTGGGTAGATGTACAGCTTTAAGTCTAAAGGAGACAAGGCAAACAAGTATGTAGGAGTGAAATAATAGAATCAACAGGGTATTTATGAGTATAATTTTAGTAATGGCTTCCCATAAGGAGGATAAGGGTAAGGTCCAGGGAATTTTAGAAATTGACATGTCATTTACTTGTCATGCACACATTTAGGCTTTACAATTATACAAGTATCTCCTGCGCTGTTAGAAGGTCTAATGACATCTGATTTTTGGAGGATGGCCTGTTTTTATTAATTTTACCTTTTTATTTAGAAGAGAGAGATCAGCTGCAGTGTCATTTAAGGCTTGTCGAATATAGTTAATTATGGCCCCAATATGCGTCACATAACCTTTTTCTGGAAAATATCTGGTGGATACCAGCAAAAGGAATCCAAAAGGAATTTATAATTATCTCTTTAATTTTAGTTGTTGAACATCCAGAATATTGATAACAGTATAGTATCAGTATAGATAACAGTATAGTATCAATATTGATAAGAGTATAGTAGAGTAGAGGCACTAAGCTTAACAGCCATCAGAGTTGCTGAGGAAGCAAGAAATCCGAACGGAAATCCCTGTGCTGAAAGATAAGGGTTTTTATTTTTTGCTTTAACAAGGAAGAGAAAAAATAAAAGGAAATGTTTGGTTGACAGTTTTCAATTTTAGATCAAATCACCTCAGTTGGCTACCTTTAGCTCTTTGTTCATTTTTCTTTTGAGACAGAAAACATTCATTCCTCCCACTGCATGAAAAAAACTATCAAAAATGCGATCCATTCTTGCATTTTAGCTCTAAGACTATGATACCTGGTATCTCACTTCCCTCAGGTTTGCATATTAGTCCACCTGCAGACTACAAAGGCACCCTTTCTATCCCTAAAAAGAACAGCATGCTAACCCTAACCCTAACCCTAACCTAACCCTAACCCTAACCCTAACCCTAACCCTAACCCTAACCCTAACCCTAACCCTAACCCTAACCCTAACCCTATAATGCATAGGGGCAAGAAAACTGCAATAAAATTGACCTTTTACAAAAGAGAAAAACCAGCAACACAGTAGTGGCTGCTCTACAGCAATTAAAAAGTATGTCTTGCCAAAACAACAGTAACAAAAAACAAAACAAAACAAAACCCCCGCCCAAAAAACCAAGACTCTCTGCTACAGTTTATGACTCGTATTACGTTGTTTGCTCTGGACCCAACCAACACTTACAGCTATCCATCCCCCACCATGGTTCCCATCCTTTCCCCTCATCTCAACCCCACAATCTAGGACGCTCTGACTCCAGCCCTGGATTCCATCCAAAACCCACACCATTTCCCTCTCAGGCCTGACCATTCCTACCCTGCCCAACAACACCACCCCTCCCTCACCTACCCTGTCCTTTCTAACCTATTGGGACACAGCCTCCAATGCGTATCACCTCTTCTTACATTACATGTTTAAAAGTTGTTTTTTGGTGGTTGTTGGTTTTGAGGTAAAGCACTCTCCAGCATGTGGCACTGGCAGTAGAAACGACTGCTACACATAGGACTATAGAAAAGGAGCGTTTATTCTGGCCTGAGTTCAGGGTGAGTGTGGGGGTGCTCATAAAAGCTGAGGATGAGAGAAAAAAGGGTGGGGAAGCACCTGGGATTGGGTAGAGAATGTTTGTGCCTGGAGCACCTACCAGCCTGTGGATCCAGGGTGGGTTTCGCCCTCCCACTGCCCAGCTCCCACCAGCCCAACCCTTGCCAACCACCAGCCCAACCCTTGCCAACCCCCAGCTTCTTGTTGGTGGAATAGAATAGCTGACACCCACGAGATAAAGCAGGAAAGGTTCATTTCAGCTCAAGGTTTGTAGAGGTTTCAGTCTATGGCTGGCTGGTCCCAGGCAGGCAGCACGAGGAGGAGCAAGGCAGAGGTGAAAGGGTTCCCTCCTGGGGGCAGGCAGGAAGCCTGAGTGTGCAGCCTGAATAGGAGTTAGTGTCAGGTTTAACAACTGCAACTCTAAAAGCCAGGGAGGCTAGAGCCAGGCCTGGGCCCAGGGCGCTCTGAACCACAGGGGGCCTGGCAAGGGGCTCAGTGCTCCCTTCTCAGATGGGTGCGAGGCCGGGGCAGGGAGGAAGCAGGAGGCAACGTGGGGTCGGGGTGGTCTTAGTGACACAGTGTTGAGATGTGGGGTGCGGAGTGCTGCAGAGCTCTGGTGGCCCTGCAGGCCCTTGCTTTATTTATTTATTTTTTTTAACCAAAGCTGGGCAGGGCTGGTCTGCGTCCCAGCATTCGTGCACAGGTTGCTTTCCCAAGCCCTTGCCCGCCCCCGCGCGAGTTCCAGGAGACAGGAAGGCGAGGGAGCCGAGGTCTACGAGGTCTATGGTGATGAGGAAAGAGAGCCTGGGAGGGGGCCTGCCAGAAATAACGAAAATATCGCTGGGCTCCGCTGCTCCCACTGACATCTGAGGCTGAGGTCCCGTAGGGAAGAGGGAGGTAGAGGCAGAGGGAACAGTCTTCCAAACCCTGATCTAAGGAGCACTTGCATGATTGCTGGTGCAGGTGTTAAAGGCACAGAGTTAAAAGCACAGACGGGGACCCAAGCAATCCACTCTAGTGCCTGGTAATTTTACAGATAATAATTCATTAGGTCTGTCAGTGACTTTATAATTGTTGCACATTCTTCAAAGCATATATTAGACTTTCCCCTTATGTTATCATCTAAAAATTAGAAAGTTCTTCAGTTGATAAACTCTACCGTCATGGTGATGGATTTATCACAATTTCTGTTTAGTGCTTTATGTAATCCAGCAGGTCAGCGAAGACTTTCTAGCTCCTCTTAAGAACACAGAGAACTGCAACGGACTGACCTCCCATCTGCTTCATGGCATCTCCAGCAAGCCTTTAGGTCCTGTCCATAATTAATGCATGAAGGATAAACAGCTTTTCCCAGTCTTCACCCTAGTGACTAGGGATACCAAACAAAGCTAGGTCATAGCCTGGTTCACCATCACTAGTCAGGACACTGGAGCTGTGGCTGCCATAACAGAGCAGGCTGGCGAGCAGGCTGGTGGCAGAGTGGGAAGGAAGCTGCAGGAGGGCAGAGGGGCAGGCGGAGGTGTCACTGCTCACGCCCTGCCCTGCCAGCCTCCTCTGTCTTCCTTACCAGGCTCTGCACGGAGAGACTGCAGGGCTCTTCCCCAAAGTCAGAATGACCATGGAAGGTAAATATTTTGATGAGTTCAGCACACAGATGCCACCACAACAGTGCCACTAAAGGTACCTGCACACGTGGATGCCCTCAAAAAGTGGCAAGAATGCTGGGACAGGTGTGCTCAAGCAGAGAGGGAGCATTTTGAGGAAGAATAATGAGAACGTGTCTCTTATAAGAAAAATTTCAAATTTACACATCCCCAGTGGATTTTCCTCACACCTTACCTACGTGTTAGCAAGGTGAGGGAGGGCGCTGTGGAAGCACAGGATTTGGAGAGGCAGAGCCCACTGAGATGTGAGGTCATCACAGGTGGTGGATAAATAACACACTGGGCAGAGCTCCTTGCTCCTGTGATTGTGCTCACGTGAACATCAACAAACGCACTTTGTTGCTAGTGTCAAAACACAGCACATGCAATGTGCGCATTATGTAGTAGGCAGTGGTAATAAACAAAGTAGTGCTAGTGGCCTATGTATTTTCTATATTGTGCTTTTTAATCACCAGAGTGTAATTCTTTTACTTTAATAAAAACAATGTTTTTTAAGGTACCGGGGATTGAACTCACAACCTCTTGCTTGCCAGGCAGACACTTATGCTGTGGAGCTAAATCCCCAACTTTTTTTTTTTTTTTTTAAATAAGCCTTTAGTCCAGGGCATTTGGTAGTTTGGGGAGGGAGCTGCTCTGCTACCTAGGAAACCCCTAATCAGAAGCTGGTGGTCTACCAACGGTTCAGAGCCAGATTCCTCACCCACATGAGTTAAGTGCTGGCCACATTTCCCACCGCACCGTTTTCCCCAGGAGTGGGGTGAGGAGTTCTCCTCCTCCACCTCTTCTGGAGTAGCTCTGGACGCGCCTCAGGCGGGGAGTGGAGAGGGAGGAGCCGGAGTCCCGCTGTCCAGGGCTGGGAGATCCCATCTGGGATCCCTATCCTTCCCCTGGGAGGGACTCTGAGTTAGAGCCCCTCAGTTGAAGCCCTCAGATGACAGCTTCCCCCACTGGCTGCTCAGCAGAGCGCACGCACCACATGTGTGACCCTGCCGTTTCCCTGCCATGCAGCACTATTAAGATGAAAACCGCACATTATCAGTAGGGTGCAATTAATCTGTCTCACTCGATCTTAACCTTATTAGTGGGTGAACAAGCCAAGGCTTTGAGAATATTGCTTCACAATGCTAGGAAGAGCCAACATCTTGAATCTAAGGATCCAAGAGCAAGGCGGCTGTGAACCCTGGTGGTCAAGAGCCGGTGATCCGTGCAGTAACTTTTCTGATGCCTTCTGCTGAAAACCCCAAAGGTCATAGGGATCTCGAGGCCCCATTGGGAAGGTCTGTATTTGTCCTGAAAATGAAAATAAGCGAGCTTCTGCCCTCCTCCCTGAGCACGATCCTCCCGGTGCCTCCTGCTGGAGCCCTGGCGAGCCCGCGGAAGGGGCCTCCTCTTAAAGCACCCAGGCACCCCGCATCCGCATAGGTAGCTGTGCAGCGGTAGGTAACTGCGTGAGAAAACCTTGGATTTACTCTTCATTAGGGGGAAGAAGTGATGTGAGTTTGTTAATGTATACAACTCTCACCCTGTCTTAGTTACTTTTTACTCATCGCTGAGACAAAATACCTGATGCCCAAAGCTGGGAAAGGAAAGGTTTATTTCTTACAGTTTTTGGAGGTTTCAGTCCATACTTAGTTGGCTCCAAGGCAGGGTGGCATGGCAGGGCGCAGTTCATTGGAAACCAGCAAGAGAGAGAGACACACCTTCTTCCTGCCATTGCATCACATCCTGGCTCCTGGTAGCACTGACACCACCAATCCAAGCACTAGACAATGAGCCAATCACAAATGCACAATGCAAATGCATGAGGCCTGGGGGCCACCAACATAAACCATGACACACCCTCTCTTAAGTATGACGTGATTCTCAATCCAGGCACTCCAATCCGGGATTTCTGATCTTCCGGACGCTCCGCCTATAAACAGACTGGTGGCTCCAGGCTTTCTCACCCTAGCTGGCTACCATTGGCCACGCGGCTAGGTAGCGGGGAGGCCCTCAAGACGTCTCCAAGGTTGAGGCGTCACCCCGTGATCTGAAGATCAGAAAGCAGTCTCGGGGAGCCCCTCAGCCTGAAGAAGATCATGCCGTCTCTATGTGGCTTGGAAGGTCGCCCTGCTGCTTCCTGGCTGAACCGACCCCGGGAAACCTGCACCGATGCAAAGGTGACCGAAGCGTCCACTGCTTGCCGGGTGGGAGTGGCTGTGGCACTGCTACTTGTCCCGTGTGGAGCAGTGGCGACCTCAGGTAAGAGCTCGGGACTGGAAGGGAAGAGACGTGACTGAAGGCTGTGCTCGCAGGCGGGCTCCTTCCCAGGGCTCCCGGGTTTGGGCTCTGTCTTCATTCATTCTGTGGGCACCTAGAAGAAAACGAAGACGCCCAGTGAGAAAAGTTCCTTTACTGAGGTCCTAGGGAGAGAGATGGGGGACGTTACGTCAGCGTGAGCAGACAGTGAAAAACTTTCTTAGGGTTCCCCCCACCCCTCCGATTCAGTCCCAGGGTGTAACCCAGGCTGAGCTTGAGCGCACTGTGTACCCCGCTGGTCTTGGACTCCAGTGACCCTCCTGCTCAGCCTCCCAAGCGCTGGGATTACAGATGCGCTGCACGCTGGGTCCTGAGCGCGCTCACTTTGAGGAACTTAGCAGTGGGCAAAACGAAACCACGCAAAACGCAACCTGAGACAGCAAAAGGCAACTTCAGATGTTTATAAGTGTGGGGTTTTTTTGGTTGTTGTTGTTGGTTTTTGTTTGGCGTTTTGAGATAAACCACCCTCCAATGGGGTAGCTGGTATGCATGAGGTGAAGGCAGTAAAAGGGACTTTGCCAACACGTAGGAACATAGGAAAGAGAGAAGTGTTTATTGTGGAGTTTATTTAGGTTTCTGGGAGAGAAATCACGGTGAGAATTTAGGGTCTACATAAACATTGGAGAATATGGAAGAAACAGCTGGAAGCACCTGTGATTGGGTAAAGAATGTTTTTGCCTGGAGCACTTAGGAGCTTTTGTATGGGAGGGAGTGCCCTCCCAACTACCCGTCTTTCACCCGCACAACCTTTGCCCAAAAACCCCCTTCTTCAACAATGCCGAACCCCACCCTCCAACCCTACATTCCAATCCACCCTGGAGGAACACAGTGCCATTCCCAGCAGAGCCTTCACCAGCCCCTGCTATATTCACATCACTCCACTAATGGCCCATTCCTACAACCAAACTTATGCCTCCACCACAAGCCAAAGTCCACGTCCTGCCCCAAATGCCTCTCCCAGCCCTACCCCCACCACCATCCCACACCTCTACACTCCCACTCCACCCCATCCCCTTCTCTTGTACCCTACCTTACAGCCTGATCCATCACCCATCTCTCAACTCTGCCTCCAGCCTCTGCTCCTGCCCCCATCCCCATGCCCCACATCAATCCCCACCCTCTCTACCCACCATTTCCACATTCTTGCC
>PVJX010051735.1:0-10194 GCA_004027295.1 Dolichotis patagonum | reverse complement strand
ACACTCTGTATACATCTATCAAGTCCATTTGTTCACAGGTGTGATTCAGTTCTGTTATGTCTTTGCTGATTTTCTGTCTAGTTGATCTGTCCCTTTGGGTCAATGGTGTGTTAAAGTCTCCTGTTATAATTGTATTATTGCTTATTTGATTTTTCATTTCTGTTAGTATTTGCTTTATATAGCTGGGTGCTCTGGAATTAGGTGCATATATATTTAAGATTGTTATCTCTTCCTCTTAAAGTTTTTCCCTAACTAGTATGTAGTGACCTTCTTTATCTCTTTGGATCATTCTTGGTTTGAAATTCACATATCTGCAAACAGGATTGCTACTCCTGCTTTTTTTTGGTTTCCTGTTGCATGAAGTATTGTTTTCCATCCCTTGACTTTCAGTCTATGAGTGTCCTTTTGGGTTAGATGGGTTTCTTGTAGACAGCATATGGTTGCCAGCAACCCCCACCTTCACATACAACAAAAGAAACAAAACTTTCTTGCTGTGTGCTTGGACCAGGGAGTGGGTTAGAAATCAGATGACAGAGAAATTTTAATCTCTTTTGTAATTAGACTTTCTAAGGTAAACTTTCTGTTCTAGCATCATGAAACTAAGCCATCACAGAGGTTACTTTTAAAATGTCTTCAGATTCAAACATAAATTATTTTTGGATTATTTATCACTTTGGATTATTTGACTTCTTTACAACCTCTGCATAATGCAGATGTCAGAGGTCAGTGCTTGTTTTAATAGACGTACAAAGAGAGAGCAAATATTTTTTGCTTTATCAATTACTTTAAAAACAAATATATTGCTATTGTCACATTGTAGAATACTGTATGGAATTCCTGTTGTGTATGAAAACCAAAAAAGTATCAGCGTTTCTCCAGAACCATCAAGGCTGCCTCCTGAAACAGCACAGAGACCTAAATGGCGTTTTCACAAACCACACCTGGAACTCTTGGGACAGGAAGTAAGAACTTTCTTTCATATTAGTGTTCTCCATCACACAGCTTCTCAAAAGTTTTGGTTTAACACTTGTAAAAATTATTGAGGACACCAGTAATTGTTTTTGTGAGCTATATCTATTTACATTTACAATGTTAGAAATTAAAACAGAACATGCTAAACTATTTGTTAAAAATAGGAATAATAAAGTCATATGTATAGGTAATGTATTTTATGAAAAATGATTGTGTTGGGTTCCTCTGGTGTCATGGTGTGAAAGTGTGTGTCTTTAGTGTACTGCTGAGAGACCTCCAACCTGCTATACCACATTCTGTGACTTCTGCTGGCTGCATGCTACATGCGAAGCACTCTGGGAGACCCCGAAGCCACATCATGGCCATTTTCCCTAGCAGGATGCCTTACTCGTAAGTCACTTTAGCATTGCATCCCAGAGGGTGGGCTGACTGGAAGAAAGCAAGTTCATGCTCTGCACCCCTCCATTACATCCCTGATGGTGGGGACTGCAGGAAAAAAGTTCACTCTCTGGGGCTCCTCCATTGCATCCCAGAGCGCGGGGCTGGCTGGAAGACAGTGAGTTCACGCTCTGGGCCTAATCCATTTCTCCCTGGACAGTGGGGCTGCCTGGAAGAGTGTAAGACTGACAGGAACCCCAAGACCCAGGACAACAGCCCAACACACAGATGCACACACACCTTTGGAGGGCAAAGTAATCAGCAAGGCCAGTAATGTGGAAGCCTCTAAAGCAGCAGCAAGGAGAGAGCAGTTAGACTGTGGAGAGCTTCACTGACAAAACACCAGTCCCAGCCACCACATCCAGAGCCAGAGTTAACTCCATGCCGAGCATATCTCTGTGATGTAACCTGGACATTATCACAAAACTGGAAATACCAGAAGAAGATGGGTTCTTGGGATAGCTATAAAGAACCAACTATCTGGAGGACATCCCTGAGGAATGGACATCTCCTTTCCTCCTCAAGAGAGCCTTAATGCTAGTGGTAGAGCTATATAACATTGAAAGTTGGTGGGCATAAACATAGAAGACAAAAGAAAAAAAGAGAATGTGGAGAATGGCAAGATGCACAGGTAGAGTAAGGTCCAAGACTCCAAGCCCACCCAGTACACTGGAACTCAATGAGGTAGTTGAAGTTGGAAGTCAAACACTGGAACTTTCTGAAATGATAACAACTGAAGTGAAAACACAAGTGAAAAAGGCTATAATAGAGACAGAGTTCCCTCAGGTACAAGATGAAATAATGCTAAAAACCAAAGATATTAGAGAAGACACAAATAGAAGAAAAGATGATCTTAGAAAAAGATGGAAACAAAAAAAGCTCAATGTAAGAGAGAAATGGAATCCATGAAACAGATCCAAACAAAGATCTAGATTTAAACCTCTGTTGAACATATATGCAACAGATTGAATGAAGGAAAGGATAGAATTTCAGATCTTGAAGGCAGAATTGCAACGAGTGATCATGAAAAGAAAGATATCTCAAAAATAGCAAGAGACCATGAGAAATCAATCTAATAGCTACAAGATGAAGCAAAGAAGAATAACACAAGATAAATGGGGTCAATGAGAAAGCTGGAGGCAGCACAAAAATGCCATAGCAATCATAAATATATATGCACTTAATACAAGAGCATCCATCTACATAAGACAGTTATTGGTAGACATGGAAAATCAAATAAGCAATAAAACAGTTGTAACGGGAGACTTCAATACCCCATTGTCACAAAAAGACAGATCAACTAGGTGGAAAATCAGCAAGGAAATATCGGAGCTGAAGCAAACCTGTGAACAAATGGAGTTAATAGGGAGAAGCTACAACCCAAGGCTACACACCAGCAGCCCAGAGAGATCCAGTGAGCCCAGTGTGGGCCTGCAGAAGAAGCCACACCCCCAAAGCCACACCATCATTGGGGGAGCATCAGTGAACCACTGCGTGGTCCCTCTCTCCACCACTCCAGGAACCCTGGATCCTGGGTGCTTAGTCCAGTCCACTATACCAAGGGATTGGCAGATAATGCAGGAAGTATGCAGGATGCAGCAGTGGGCTGATTTGGAGTAACACAGGAAAATGTCAAGATGAGCAAAATACAATCTTGGATCTCCAGCCCACATGGAACAAATTCATGAGACACAGACATTGTAGAAATTAGACATCATACTCCTGAAATTTCTGGAAGGATAACAACTGAAGTAAAGGAGAAGCTTAGTTCCTGTGTTGTTTGATTAATTTTACATGCTTAAGTCTGATGGTATGGGCAACTATTTTGAAAATAACAAGAGGCATTATTGTAATCATTGGTAATTTCCTATTGTTTTGAAGTCCTGTATTGCTCCCATTGTTATGTTTTGATTGGCTTTATTTTGTTTTATTTTGTTTGGTTTTATTTTTTTTAAATAAAACAAAATAAAGTAAAATGTGTAAAAGCAAAATCGTAGTGAGAAAGCTAGAATTATTTATTTATTTTGTTAATATCATCATCATCTGTTTCTGCAGAAGATATCTGGGTTTTGAAGTTTGCTTCTGCATTCAATTTTGTGGTTTTTTGTTGACATGTGACAAACATTGTGGCCTTACAGAGATATGTACTTGGAAAAGAAAAATTATTTCAGTAGCCATTCTTACATAATTGTGTATATTTTTTAACAACACTACAACATTTATTTTCTTTAATAACATGTCATGATTCAGTGAGTTGTAGTTTCTTGAGAGTTAGTTGGGAGATTTTCTGAGAGAAGCAGGATAGAGTCACCTTTCCTTATTCTTACTGCTGACTACAGCTAAAAATAGTGGATATTACAAATGTAAGAAGACTCTGAAGGTGAGAAGAGAAGGTACATTGACTGTGAATGTTAGGGTCCAAAGAGTAATGTGACAGTAGGTCAGCTTTTTGGATTTTCTTTCTTTCTTGAGCTGAATAAGTTGGTAATATGTATCAACTGGGAAAGGCAACCATGAGATACTTAAATTTTGTATATGATTTATTTCACTTTATTGTCTAAAGATGAATCCATTTTCTTACAAGTGACAAGTTTATCCTTTATGGCAGAGTAGTGCTCCATTCTGCATAAATAACACATCTTCTTTACGCATTCATCTATTGGTGGACATATAGGCTGCTTCCAAGAATTAGCTGCTATAAAATATGGTATGCTGCTATAAAATATGGGTGTCTGTCTATCATTGTAATATCATGTCTTTATCTCTTTTGGGAAAATACTTAGAAAAGAGAGACCTGGGTCAGATGGAATGTCTGTTTTTAGTGTTTTGAAGAATCTCCATACCTATTTCCATAGTTGTACTAGTTTAAACTCCCACCTATTGTGTAGAAGGGTTGCTGTTTCTTTGCCGCTGTATTATCATTTGTTATTTTTTGATTTCTTGATAATAGCCATTCTTTTGGTAGTAAGATGGCATCTCAGTGTTGTTTTAATCTGCATTTCTCTAATGACTGGATATCGAATATATTTGTACATATTCATTGGCTTTGTACTTCGTCTGAGAATTGTCTGTTCATCTCGGTTGCCCATGTTTTGACTGGAAATTTTTTTGGTGGGTCTGATTTTTTAAAATATTTTTTATTTTAAAAACAAAAAGGGATAAAATGATGCAGAATTTTAAAAAAGAAATAAGAAATTAACAATTATTAATATATTGAATAGTATTATTTTGAAAATAGTTGTTCAGATTACAAGATTTAGGCATGAAAAAAATGATCAAACAATCAGACAATGAAAACACAATTTTTTTGATGAGCAGAAATTAGTAGTATAGCTTTCTATCTTGTATATATTTAGGTACACATTGTATACATATGTATAATCTTTTCCCTTCTTTCTTTTTTCCTTTCCCCTATCCTGGTTGTTTTTTCCTTCTGAGCACTTTCTTTCCCTTTTGTTTTCACAATATCTATTATATACTTGGGATTTCATTTACTTTTATTTTATACTAGGGAGACAATGAATTATTTACACATACAAGTCTGATTTATTTTACTTATGAGTATGGTCTCTAGTTGCAGCCATTTAGCTATAAAAACTTCAATTTTATCCTTTTTTATAGCTGAGTAATACTCCATTGTATAAAAATACCATATTTTTAAAATCCATTTTGTGGTTGATGGTCCATTTGGGTAGTTTCCAAGATTTAGCTATTAAAAATTGTGCTGCTATAAACATGGATGTACATATACTGCTGTGTCATAATGTTTTATTTCTTCTGGGAAAATACCCAGAAGAATAATAGCTAGATTGAATGGGACATGCAATGCTGGTTTTTAAAGTACTCTTCATACTGATTTCTACAGTGGTTGTACCAGTCTACACCCCCACCAACAGTGGACAAAGTTCCTTTTCCTCCACAGTATTTGTTATTGGTTGATTTCTTGATGATATCCATTCTTTCTAGAGTGAGATGGAATCTCAGTGTTGTTTTATCTTGCATTTCTTGATTAAACAGTGATGTTCAATATTTCTTCATTTTTTTTTTTTTACCATTTGTATTTCTTCCTCTGATAAGTGTGTGTTCATCTCAGATGTCCATTTTAGGATTGGGTCTTTGAATTTGAGGGTCTTGATGTTTTTCAATTCTTTGTATGTTCTGGATATAAGTCTTTTTTCTGAGGGACAGTTGAATAAATTTTTTCCCATTATGTGGGTTTTCTTTTTACTCTGCTGATGATTTCTTTTGATGTACAAAAACTTTTTAAGATGAGATCCCAGTAGTTGATATTTTGAAGTACTTCTTGTGCAGTTTGGAGTTTGTTTGTGAACTCTTTGCCTTTGTTGTTTGTGTACTGAAATGCTATTGATTTTTGAGTGTTGACTTTGTATCCAGCTACTGAATTTTATTATTAAATCTAGAAGTCTTTTGATAGAGTTTTTGGGGTGTTCTATGTAAAGTATCATGTCATCTGTAAATAATGATAATTTAATTTGTTCCTTTCCATCCTTACTCCTTTTATTTCTCTCTCTTGTCTAATTGCTCTGGATAATTTTTCCAGAACTATATTGAATAGGAATGATCATAGTGAGCATCCTTGTTTTGTACCTGATTTTACTAGCCCGTAGAACATGCTTAAATAAATGCAAAGGAATTGAAATTATCCCATGCATGTTGTCCAATCACAGTGCAATGATATTTGAAATTAATAATAAGAGAAAGTGCAAAAGCTTCAAAAACACGTGGAAATTAAATAACATCCTATTGAATGGGTCACAGAAAATTAAAGAAGAAATTAAACAATACATACAATCAAATAAAAATATAACTTACTAGAACCTGTGGGATGCAATGAAAGCAATCTTTATTTGTAGCAGTGAAATCTCACATCAGGAAAACATAAGGAGCACAGATAAACTACCAAATGCTGTGTCTCAAACTTCTAGAAAAAGAAGAAAACTCAAAGCCCAAAGAAAAGAAAGGGAGGAAATTACATAGATCAAAGAAGAAATTAACACAGTTGAGACTAGGAAAAAATATAAAGAATTAATGAATTGAAAAGTTGGTTTTTTGAAAGAGTAAATCAAATTGATAAAGCCCTAGTCAACCATATCAAAGAAAAGGAAAGAAAAAACTCAAATTCTTGCAATAAGAAAAGGGTGAAATCACTACAGATCCTATGGAAATACAGAAGATCATCAATACCTACTTCAAAAACTTTTACTCTCATAGGATTGAAAATACAGAAGAAATGGACAGATTCCTACAAATATATAAATTACCAAACCTGGATCAAGAAGATATAAAACTTCTGAACAACCCACTATCAGTTAATGAACTGAAAATATAATGAAAAGCTTACCGACAAAGAAAAGCTCAGGTCCTGATGGATTTACAGCTGAATTCTACAAGAAATTTAGGGAAGATTTAACTCTAATACTCCTCAAACTCCTTAATGAAATTGAAAAGGAAATAATTCTCCTTAATTTATTCCAGGAGGTAAATATTACCCTGATACCAAAAGCAGAAAAAGACCGATCCAAAAAAGAGAATTACAGACCAAACTCTCTAATGAACATAGATGCAAAAATCCTCAATTAAATACTAACAAAGAGAATGCAGCAAATTATCAAGAAGGTTATACACCATGACTAGGTGGGATTCAACCCAAGAATGCAGGGATGGTTCAACATACACAAATCAATAAATGTAACACACCATATCAACAAAGCCAAAGACAAAAATCATATGATCATCTCAATAGACACAGAAAGTCTTTTGATAAAGTTCAACACATATTAATGGTAAAAAAAAACCATAGAGAAAATCAGAATAGAACTTCTTTACCTCAATCTGACAAAATCCATCTGTGACAAACCAACAGCCAATATCACACTAAATGAACAAAAACTGAAACCTTTCAACCTTATTAATCTTAAGTAGACTTGTTTGCATCATCTAGCATCTATTGGATCCATTTTTAATGTTCTCTTGTTGTTTTAAAGATATTTTTGAATAATTTGTTATACATGTTAGCCCTTCTCTTTCTGACACTGTGTCATCACACTGGTCACTTGTGCTGACCATACTTTCAGTGGAATTTTTAATCCTCTGGTTTCTGTTTGATACTTTTCATAGACTCAACCTTTTTGCTAAACTATTCAAATTTTGATCATTTTGTTTAGTTTAGATAAGTTTCTTTATTAGTGTCTTCTGTTTTTTATTAAGTCTGTTACCTGTTTAATTATATTATATTTGAACTTATCAAGAACAGTACTGATCTGTTTTTTAATCCATTTTTTATCCTTTTCAATTATTCAGCTATGTGACTTTTGATTTCCTTTACCTCAGTGTCCCAGGGTTTTACTTTGAGAGAATTGAGAGATTGTGAAGGTATTTTTTTTGCCATGTCTTCTCATGTTTCTATTTTGGGGTATGTGTTTGCGTGTGTGTGTGTGTGTGCGTGCGCGCGCACATATGCGTGCATGTGTGTATTTTGTGCTGAGGTTTGAGATTGCATATAGTGGAAAAACTTTGTCACCTTTATGAAGATCTCTTTAGTGTCTGCTTTTTAGTGATGACTCTGGACATAACCAAGTATAAGCCTTTCCTATACCCCTTGATCTAACTGCTTTCATTAATTTGCAGCATTATTGATTCAGCACCCTATTTTCTGGGAAGGGTTTGCTGTATCATTAGTGACAAATACCCAATCCCAATATTGTTATGCAGACAAAACCTAATAAAAGCAGTACCTTTACCACCTGACAACAGTAACAAAATCAGCAGGAATAATAACATCAAAACCAAACTTGAATGTTAGCATATCATAAGAACCAGTAATGTACCACCCTTAACTATAGGAAAGAGATATATAATTATAATATAAACCATAAGAGAAGCCAATTATTGACATACTATAAATATTTACTATACTAGCATTAGCAAAGAATTCAAATTAATAACCTAGAGTTAAGTATCTAAGATTAATAAGCTTAATGGTTATACTAGTAAAGATAGAGGGGGTGGGGAATTGGAAAATAAAGATTCAAAAAATTAAGCAATAAAAGACGAGGAGGAGAGAAAAGGGGGAGAAAGGACCCTAGAAGGAGTAAAAGGAATTAATAGAATTAGATAAAGGTAGCAGAAAAGTAGCAAGAAGAGAAATGAGACAAAAAGGAGAAAAATAAGAACAAGAAAGAAAACAATTAGAAGTAAAAAAAAATAAATATAGGAAAAGGAACATCCCCCCCCCCAACAACAACAACCTAAAAACGAAAAGAGAAAGAAATGAGTTAAAAATTATTCCTCTGTAGTTTTGAATGCATGCTTTCTTTCCATGAAAGTCACGGTTTTCTCTGCTTAGTTTTATGGACTGTGTGTTTGTGAGATATTCCACTGTCATGGTCCCCTCTGTTCACCCTAGGCTGTGGCACCTATCCACGCTGAGGCATGTCCTTGCTCACGGTGTTAGGTGAGGAAAGCAATCAGACTGCCAACTTGTGCTGCATGTGGGCAGCAGAGGGCTGGGGGGTGGTGTGGATCAAGCAGACTGCTGTAATTAATGCAGACTCAGCTGCCTCAAATGCCACACAAGCCAGGCCTGATTTCTCATGACAGAGAGTGGGGCCCCATGTCCTTTGAGGCCTGAGTTTAAGCTTCTTAGGGAGTCTAGATCTGTGTCTAGCTTGCAGCCTTTCTGTGACTGTTTCTCATGGCTGTCTCTCACCCGCTCTGGGCAGGCAGCACTGGGAATTATTATTTTGTAATCATTCTGTGGCTCAGTCTTAACTAGTCAACCTCTTTCTGAAATTGCACCTGATTAAACTCTGGCAATATGGCTGGTGCTGCACTTGATTTCTTTTCGAACTCTAGCCTACCATGCAGGAGTCATTTTTGGGGTAAAACCCCACACTGTTTTTACAGTTCAAATAGCTGTGCGCTTTTCTTAGAACTAGTGCTGCTGGCATGTTTGATTGTTTTCCCTGGAGCTCATGACCCTCAGAGCTGACCTTGTGTCTAGATGGCTTTGTCCTTTTCTCTGTGTTGTGTTGTATTTCTCTAGCTTCTCTGTCATTTCTGATTTTCCTGTCAGTTCTTTCACAGTTCTTGGAGCTCTACTTCTTTCATTTTTTTCTCTTTGCCAAGTTGTTCTTTTCCAGGTGTCTGAATTACGAGTCCTGGAGAAGTTGTATTTTGCTGCTGAGGCATGTCCTTGCTCATGTTGTTGGGTGAGCCATTTTCTCTTCATCTCCATTGGCAGAATATTTTTTAAAGAATGGAAAAAGATATCTGTGAACTCAGTCTCTCGTATTCAGAAAAATATCTTCCAGGAATGAAAGTAAATGAAGACATTCTCAGGTGAAAGAAAATAAAGAGAATTTGTTGCCTGACAATTTACCATCCAAGAATGACCAGGGAAAGGAAAATAATAAAAGAAGAAATCTTCGATCATCTCAAAGGAACAAAGAATGTACAAAGAGAAAACATTTATAACTTTTCTCTTGAGTTTTCTAAGTTATGCTTGCCACTTGAAGCAAAAATCATCAGTGATATGAGTGTATGTAGAAGAAATAATTATAAAAGGGAAGAGTCATAAAAGGAGATAAGATTTCACCACATCACTCAAATTGGTAAAATGATGACATTAGTACAGTGATATTATATTTATATATTATAATAAATAGCAAAGCAACAAGCAAAAAGTTATACAAAGAGATACACTCAAAAATAAAAGTATAATTCTAAAATATGTTTAGGTAACCTACAAAAAGGCAGGTAGAA
>PVJX010051734.1:0-10202 GCA_004027295.1 Dolichotis patagonum | reverse complement strand
AGGTGCTGTCATTTGACAGTGGTGTCGCCCTGCTCTGAATTCATGATGGTGTCCCCAAGCTTCAGTCGAGTCACTTGAGTCACTTCTGCCTCTTGGCAATAGCCCAAATAATGCTTCTATGAGCAGGGATGTGTTCACCTTTCGTTGCTGCGACAGAACACAGGAGAATGCCCATTTAAGGAGGGAAGGTTTCCTCCGCTCTCTGTCACAGAGGGCTCAGTCCGTGGCCAGCTGTGGCCGCCGCCTGCCGGTGTAGGCAGAGGCGGAGCTGGAGCTTCCCTCTACCTTGACACTCTAGGATCCCTGATCTGTCCACCTTGCTGCTTTTCCCTGCTTATGGCACCTGGAGGACCCCGAGAGTTAACCCGAGACCTTCTCACTGTTCCTAAGAGATGCTGGCTTCAGGAGAGTCCTGGAAGGCTCCTGGCAGTGCCCCAGGAGGCTGGAACCGTCACCCTCCCTCCTGCCAGGTGCTTGGGCTCAGTTGAAGCACTGCTGCCCTCTTCTGGCCCATAGAGGCAGTGCATGGCAAGACGGGACAGGGACTCACAGAACGACACCTCCA
The DNA here is from genome assembly GCA_004027295.1 of Dolichotis patagonum. NCBI lineage: Eukaryota > Metazoa > Chordata > Mammalia > Rodentia > Caviidae > Dolichotis > Dolichotis patagonum. The sequence goes on along the minus strand of PVJX010051734.1, from coordinate 9,637 downwards.
GAACCTGGTCCCACCAGGCACTGCCCTGGAGGCTAGTGAGGAGGGACAGGGACTTCATAGACTCCAGCACCAGCAGGAAGGGGAGCGACACCCACACAAGGGCCAGGCCTTTGGACTGTCTGTGCCACCTGGAACCCTGTGCTGTTAGGTCACAGGGAACTTTAAAACTTTAGAAGGACCAAAGAGACTCATTTTCCACTGGGGAAACTGAGGGCTTGAGAAGCAGGGAAACTTGGCAAGGGCTGGGAGCATCTGGCACCCAGGCTAGACTTGGGTCGGCAAGGGGGGCAGGCAGGTGATTCCCTTGTGCACCCCAGGTGGCTGACGAGAGGCCAGCCCCGCTGCTGTCGGCCGTCAGCACAGCACCCTGGGTCGTTCACTGAGCGGCACCCGAGCCCCACTGCCCATGCTGCCTGGGGGTTCCATAGGGCTGGGCGGGGTCCTCCCTGCACTCAAGGTTCCGGGGATGCATAACACATGGGTCCGAGTGGCCCCAGGTCACAAAGGTCACCCCAAGGCCACCACCTGGAGACATGGCCAGGCGGCAGAATGCACTGGAGGGAGTGGCCCCAGGGGCAGGGTTTTGGAGGTGGCACCCCAGCACCTCTGTTCCTCAGAGTTCCTAAAACTCTGAGGTAAGTACCCCCATAGGAATGCACTCCCCGACACACCCACAGGGAACTCCTCTACTTACTAGGGGGACCCTTGGATCACAAGCAACCCCAGCATCCCCAGTACCCCAAACTCCTGGCCTGAACACACTATTTCTCACCAGCTGCGCTGAGGCTGGGGTGTAGAGGTTTCTCTCCAGGGGCCTTGGCCTTGGGCAGTCAGGCCACAGAGCACCCTTGGGAACGCTCGAAGGAAAAGGCCAGGCCGAGCAGGACACGGCCTCCCAGCCGGGGCTTCACCAAGGAGTTAGAACCCAGGCGCCCCCTCCCTGCCTGTGGCCTCTTGTGGTGGCTCACACCCACCTGCATCATGGACAGGCCCTGATCTGACTCAGCCATCCTGGACAGCAGCATCTGCACCTCTCACCTCGGGGCAGGGAGCACTGTGGATCCACAGATGTCGCCTACCGAGAAGCTGCTTTCTCCTGTGTCCCCAGCTGGTGTTATGACACACCCCAGCCTCACCATCCACCACCTCCCGGAAGCAGGGCCTGAGGGCGAGCTTCCAGCGTCCTGGGGAGAGAAGCATGTGTTGCACCGTTAGACTTTACATTATTAAATTAGGTTTGGGCCTGACTCCAGCATGACCAAGATGTCGCAAAGTTCTGAACCAAGGAGGGCAGGTCCAGTCACCCTGCTGATAGGAGGTCTGCTTGGATTCATTATGTGCCAAACTCATTTGCATTAGAAAGATTTTTAAAAATGCTCCCCAAAGCATCAGTGCTCCAGCCCACCAACCAGCCACAGGATGGGCACCTTCCTCCAAGAGGTTCTGGAAAACTGCTCTAAGCATTCTGTGTCCATGGGTCTGGATTCAGCCGGGTTTCTGAGCCGCAGTGAAGGCCCATGCTGCGTGACTCGGCTATAGAAAGTGCACGGAGCAGGCACCTCTTTGAGATGGAGCAGGGTGTCTGCTTTGGGGGCAGGGCTTCTTCGCTGGGGTGATGAATATGGTCTGGAAAGGACAATGGTGACAGTTATACAGTGCTGTCAGTGGGCTACACTGTGCTGAACTTTGCACATTAAAACGCTGTTCACAAACAAGAAAGCAATAAAGCTGCCTAATGATGCCTCTGATCCGGCAGAATCCAGCTCCGAGGGCCCCGGCCCTGCCTCGTGGGAGGGACGTCTGCGGGACGTGGGCACCTGACGGGCCCAGTTTCCTCGGCCAGAAAAGCTGGGTGGAGAAGAAAAAACGACAGTGGGAGAAGCAGCACTGGGTCAAGGATTCAATGGCTCCGCGCGGCAGAATGACAGACACTGGGGAGGATGGTGGCCAGGCACGGAGAGGCATCAGGAGGGGGTGTAGGCTGCAGAGCTGGGCGGCACTGAGCAGGGGCATGAACCTGGGATTTGCTCCCAAACCTGTGGGTGGCTGAGGCCGGAGCTCCCCATGGGCACCCAAGGGCGCTGGCGGTGCCTGTGCGCTCCCGGGCCCTGCATCCCATGCCTGTGTGATGACACGTTTCCCAAAGCACCAGCTGGCAAAGGATGTGGCAAGCGTGACACCCTGGCTCGGCCCTGTTGCTGGCCATGGGCAGCCACTGTCTTTGGCCTTGCAGGTGACACAGAGCATATCTAGTTCTTCCTAAGGACTTTGAGAACAACTGTGGGCAGATTTCCCCACTGTTCAGTTTCAGAACCACATTCCCACTGGCCGCTGGCTGAGGGGGCCGGGGAGGCCCCGCTGGCCCAGCCCCTTGCTGTCTTTGTGGTCTGCACAGGCCTGCACCTCCTCGCCTCCTTGTGGTTTCACTGTGACTCAAGCTGAGTTGGGGGAAGCAGGAGGCCAGGTGAGTCGAGCGGTCACAAGGCCCAGAAAGTGAAACACAGTTCCCCCGACCCGGAATTTTCCAGCCGCTGCCCCCCACCCCCCCAGCATGACTCAGCCCAGCCAGGCTCGGGGGGAAGTCCCCGGGCCTGCTGTGCCCGCTGCGGCAGCAGGAGGGAGGGCAAGCGGCTACCAGCCTTATCGTCCAGCAGGACTTTTCCACTGTGGTCCAGAGGCCCTCAAGGCCACCACTTGTCCAAGACAGACTTCCTGTGGAGCCCAGAGGCCCCGGTCAGCTGCTTGCCACTGTGTGCTGCGTGTCCGGAAGACAGTAGCCCACAGGAGCTGTCTGTCACTCACACCTCGGCCCCAGAAGCAGGGGGCGGGGGCAGGTTTTGCATATGGGTACACACGGGCCAATACCCGAGGCCACAACCAGAACCCAGGCCCTGCTTCTTGGTGGACCTCCCCTGCCCAGCACCTGTCCCCACACCCAGAGCAGTTCCTTGACTCCCGCCCGAGCAGAGTGTGCATCTCACACATTTCCACTCCGGCTCCCGTGCCTCGGCGCGGTGACCCTGGCTGACCTGCCCTTTCCTGATGGTGGGGCAGGAGCTCTGAGTCTCCCAGACAAAGCCTGTGACCTTGGAAGGTGGAGCCATGAGCCCAGGGAAGGCTGCCAGTCCCTCCCCCGGGGCTCCAGGAACCCCAAGTAAAGGCCCCTCTGCTTGGAGGAGTCTAGGGGTCCTTGGGCATGCGAGATGGACCCTCCTGCCCAGGCCTCCAGAGCCGACCCCCCACACTGTGCCCGGGCCCTCCCACGGGGTCCAGCTTCTGCTGGGGCTCAGAAAACCCAAAGCAGTCGGCCTGGAGGGAAGCCAGGCTGGTGAGAGGGGCAGGGGCTTCCCCTCGGTCCCCATAGCGCAGCACAGAAGTTGGTCTGGAACCCTTTTCCGGGGCAGTAGGAAAGGCCCTGGCACTGTCCTGGGAGCTGACCCTGCCCCCTGCCTCTGAAGTGGGCCCCAGTGCTCACGGGTGTCACACGCATGCATGCACACACTCCTCACGTCTGTCCTCACACACTCCCCACACCCTGACAACTGCACGCACGCCACCCTCTGGGGGGATGCCTGCTGTGCCAGGCCCTGTGGCGGGGGGACCGCCCTCTCTGAGCTTCCTCTGGGGCGCATCACCGTAAAGACTGCAGAAATTTGCGTCTAGGGCAGCATTCAGTAAAGACTAATGGAGCCGGGTGCCGTGGCACGTGTCTGCAGTCCCACCTACGGGGGAGGCTGAGGCAGGAGGATGATGAGTTTGAGACCAGCCTGGGCCGCTTAGTGAGACTCTGACTCAAAACAAAAGAAGAGTGGGGGACCGGACCGGGGTGTGGCTCAGGAAGAGCATTTGCTCAGCCCATGCACAGCCCTGGGGTCAGTGCCAAATAAATAAGTAAAGGAGATGCTCTTTTATTTAAACCCAATACAGTGAAAATACTACTATTTTGCTGTGTCATCAACGTAAGGTTTTTGCTGTTTATGGGCAGGGACTGACCCTAGGACCTCTGCCCCGAGCTACATCTCCTGCTTTCTACACAAAGTTTTTGCAGCAAGGTTTTGCTAACCTGGAACTGTCCAGGTTGGGCTCAAGCTTGGGCCCCTCCTCCCCAGCTCTTGCTGCAGCTGGCTGCGGTGCCCGGTGGGATAGGCCACCTCCCTGTTTTAGTCTAAGTGCCCCAAGCCTGCCGAGCGCTTCACGCTCGGCTCATGTCAGTTTGGACCCTGAGTGTTTTCCAGAACTCCTCACTCGGACTTAGAGTTCGTGAAACGCAGGCAGCAGATACATTGCTCACCGAACGGTTCTGACACACTTGAACGTCTGACTAATTGGATGGAGTGTCTGCTTTAAGTTTTAGGTTTAAATTAATTAAACTGGAGGAGAACGAATCACTGCATGTGTGTCCCCAGAGCCCGGCGGCCATGGCCACAGCTGGTCATTGCAACAACAGTGCAGTTTCAGAGCCACGGGCTGGGTCCCAAAGGCCCTGTCCCTGGCCCCTGCCTGCAGCAGCCCCTGATGTTGACAGCCTGAGGGCTCAGGACAAGCAAGGCCTCTGTGGGGACAAGCCTCACCATCAGCACCGACCTGCTGCTGGAGCGACCTCTGAGGGCCCGCCTGACGTGCTGGTGTGGGCCCCGGCATCCCAAGCTTTAGTGCTCGGGAGCCCAAGGGCAGCAGGTCCCAGCTTGGAAAACTGCTCTTGCCTTCCTTTTTTTCTTCTCCCTGCTCCCCTCCTTCCTTGGGATGCAGCCCAGGCCCTCCCTGGCCAGGCAAGCGCCCGGCCACTGAGCTGACCCTGGCCCACAGGGTCCCCTCTGCTTCCACCCTGGAGCCCTGCTGAGCGGACGCCCTCCATGCCAGGCTGCCGTGTGGCTTTGAGCTGCCCTCCCCAGCCACGTCTGTGGTGTGGAAAACCGGAAGGAAGCAGTCAGAGCTCCCTGTCTGGCCTGGGGAAGCCCAGAGGGGACTCTGAGAAGCACAGGTCAGCCCCTACCCTCCTTTCATGTTGCCCCTGTCCTAGGACATGGCCCACTGTGGAGCCCCTGCCATCTCTCTCCTGATGCAGGCCCGGCTCCTTCCTGCCCCAGGGCCTAGCACAGGTTGCCACCAGATCTTGCACCCCTCACTGGGCAGGATCTGCTCACCCCCTGCCTGCTCAGACCACGTCCTCAGGGACGCCCCAAGCCCTACCGGTGTGGGCCTTGTGACAGGTCACCCTGTGGTCCCTGGTCACTCCTAACATATGCCATCAGCGCTTAGCCATTTCATGTCACCAGGGCCTTTGGTGGCTGACTCAGTCTTGTCTGCTGGTGCCCACAGTGTCACAAAGAACCTTGCCTGGCTCCCTTGTGACCAGCACTGGGATGGAGGTGGAGCCCCAGAAACATGAGGGCGAAGCCCTGAAGCCCTGACTGCTATGACACGTGGCAGTCACCCCACGTGGAGATGACAGTGCCACAGGACCACAGGCCGGGACAGGAGGAGCCGACGATGCCCTGCCCTCGGTCGGCTCCTCGCATGTGAAGGTCGACGCACCCTGCATGGGGCCTGGCTGGAGTCAAGGCCAGTGTGGCCCGGTGAGGGCTCAGGGCTCAGGGTCACCTGAGGGCTGGGGCCCAGGACCTGGCCCTCGGCATCAGGCTGGTCTGTGGAGCGAAAGGAAACACCCTTCTCCTGCACTGTGCAGAGGGTCTCCCAGGGGCCATCTATCCATCTAAATCAGGGTGCCTGACCCACGTGAGAGGCCCAAGCAGCTGGAGGGGACTTAGAGGCTATCAAGTGCCCTCCTCCAACCAGAAGAGGCTCGGCAAAGAGGACAGAAGTTCGGGTTAGTACCGTCTGTGACATGGAGGTATCACCATGCTGGTGCTCCGGGACCCTGAGCCTGCTGTCCCAGGACTCCCGGCCTGGCGTGGGCAGGCTGGCCATTGCGCATTCTTTTTTAATGATCTAATCAGTGCTTAACCCCTCCCCATATTTACCCGGCTTCTTGATGCTTTGAAAAGGAGTTTACCTAAGGCTGGTGCGGAGACGCAGTGGGATGGTCGTTATTTCGGGAAAGAGTCTGTGTGCCTTGTGGACGCAGAGCTTAGAGCCCGCTTGTGTCACAAAAGGCCGTGTCTCTCAGATCACAACCTCTACGTGGCTTTCCTGGCAGCCAGAGGATGAGGAAGTGGTTGTCACCAGGAACCGATTCCTCAAACTGAGCCCACCCAGGAAGCCAGTCTCAAAGTGCCCCGGGGCAGAGACTTCCCTTGCTTCCTGGTCTGGTACTTTTCCAGCTGAGGCGTCCTCTCAAAGGGCAGGAAGGACATTCAGCCACTGGCCCAGCTCAGCCGGAAACAGTTCTGCCCAGTCTGAAGTCACAACCGCCCAGGGCAGTAGCCAGCCAGAGTCAGTGCTGATGCCATGGTTGAACTCAAGGGAGGCTGAGGTTTAGGGGCCCCAGGAGGAGGCTGGCAGGGCCGGGGTGGGAGGGCTGCTCCTGTCCCCAGCTGCGGAGCAGATGCGTCTGGCCACACCTGAGCAGCACCCGGAGTAGGGAAGCTTCCTAGGAAGGCTCCAGGAGACCGAGACTCAGGGCCCTGGACTGAAGGTGGGGCCGGAGTGGGGAGCACGCTCAGATGGGCCATGCGGTGGGGGAATCTGGGGGAAACCGAAGTGCCTGAGGGGGCGAGGACATGGGCTCAGGTGTCTGGTGCCTGGCATTCGGTCCGCCCTGCCCGGCAGCCTCAGCCCAGCACCAGCCAGGCCTCCAGAGCAGAGTGCAGCCCGGCTCAGCCCCTCATAACCGTCAGACCTGGCAGTGTGGTGGACACGGCACGGCCCAGAAGCACCGGTCTCCCTCCCCACTTCTCACTGGCTCCTGGACAACTCTATATTTGGATATTTTGAAGGGAAGCTCTTTATTGTTGTTCAAATATGTCTCTCTCTAAAAAGGGGAAATGACCGTCCAGTCACACTCCTGCCAGTTTCCCCCAAAGGAGCAGACAAGGCCAGACTTGGCTCACAGAAGGGCAGCGCAGATCCTCGGGTCCAGACAGAGATGCGGTGCCCGCCCCACAGCATCCAGGGAGGACCCTGGAGTCCTCAGCCCTGAGTCTGCTGAGAGCCACCTGTGCCCAGCCCTGGGTGTCGCTGCTCACGGCCGCACTCGTGGGCTGTGGCTGGTGGCAGGGGGCAGGCAGGTAAGCACACCTGGAGATGAGGGTGAGGCGAATTCAGCGCAGGTCTCTGCTGGGGAGCTTGCTCTCATCCCTGGCTCGCCTCAGGAGCCACCTTCCCTTTGCAGGGACCCGCCCTCAGCGCTGGAGCCATCCCGTGACTCGGGCCGACCTCCGCCTGTGGAGCCACAAGCTGGGGACCCACTGTTCCGGGCACATCAGTGACCTCAGGCTGGGGCCACCCCTCCCGCCAGGGAACGCATTCCTTCCTTAGTGGATGCTGGAACTCCATGTGGTTGTCAGGCACAAAAAATTCCAAACATTTTTCATTCTTTAGTTTATGAGTCAGTGCTGCCTTGGACCAAACCAAATGGACCAGACAAAGGAAGGGAGCAGCCCCTGCCACTGTGACAGCTGCTGGGCCCGGATCCCTTGCTGGGCTGGGGTGGACAGCCCAGGAAAGCAGTGCCAGGGAGGCTTGGGGCGCCGATGCCCAGCCCTGACCAGGGCTGAGCTCCTGCTGCCTGGGCGTCCAGCTGGAGAAACTGGACTGTGAGGCAGGAGGCTCCAAAGGGCCAGAGCGATGCATGGCAGCAGAGTGGGGGCCACGAGCTCCTGAGTTGATGCCACCTGCCACCCTGGGAGGACCACTCAAGGCCCCTCGAGCTGGACGGGACTCTGCTGTGGGGCATGGAGAATGTGTGTGTCACAGGAGGTGACCAGGTTGCAGGGTTGGCCAGTGGGCCCTGGGCAGCCTTGTTGGCTCTAGGTGCCCTCCCTGCAGGGCCTTCTCATTGCAGACCCTCGAGACCACCAGACCTGGGTAGGGGTCCTGGGGGACTTCAGCCTGGGCCGCTGAGGAGAGGGCCCAGCCCCGACTCCTGCCGCCTCCAAGCACTGCTGCTGGGAGACAAAGTGTGCTCGAGACATGGAGAGAACGTTTGGAATTTTATCTCAGTGAAAGACAGTGCCCTCAACCCCTCCCGCAATCTCCTCTCCCTTCAAGCACATGTCCCATCGTTCTCGCCTCTCCAAGCAGCTCTGGAGTCCTCTTGCATGTCCTCAGGTGCACTGCCCTGGCTGCCTCAGGGTCCTGAACCAACTCAAAGCTCTTAGCTCTGTTTCATGCTCGTTTTGATTTTGGGGAAGAGCCAGAAGTCACGTGGTGCGGATCTTTGAATGAAGTGGTAGAGGGTCCATCATAATCTTTTTATTTGACAGATATTGTGATAAATAAGGTGTGATTAAAACAGACATTGAATATTTAGTGTCTTTTTTTTTTTTTTTGCTACTGGGGATTGAACTCATTACCTCGCATTGCCAAGCAGGCGCTTACGGGGCTAAACTAAATCCTTGGTCCCTTAGAGTGAATATTTAAATAAAAAATTTATTAGAATGAATTGCTACCTGTTCCACTGAAAATACTGCCCTTACTTCAAACACCCATCATTTGTTTCTGGCAATGCATCTTTTACTATAAGGAGTATTTTTTTTTAAATCGGTACCGGAGATCAAACTCACGACCGCGTGTTTGCAATGCAGGCGCTTATGCCGCTGAGCTAAATCCCCAGCCCTGTAAGGAGTATTTTTAATTTAAATATTCACCATAGCTTTGGATTGTCTCATGTGGATTGTCTTTTTTGGGTTCTGGGACTGAGTGCAGCCCTGTGGCCTTATCAGTGGGGAAACTGAGGTTTTGAGGAGGTTGTGACTTGCTTGCCCAAGGCCTCCAGGGACCTCAGAGGTGGAGCAGGAGCAGGCCGCTGGGGCTCTGGCCCTGAGCCACCCTCCTGGATCCCGTCCGCTCCCAGGCTCCCGCTGACTGTACCACCCAAGTCCTGTGAGGGGCAGGAGGCCGCCGCACTCCCACCTCCTCCTGCTGAATCAGGACTGGGTCTGGCCGTGCCCATAGCTCCTCCCAGGCTGCCTTCCGGGGGACCCAGGCTGTGTCAGCCTCCGACCTGTGTTCCCCAGGCGCGGCAGCAGGAGGCCGGTGGCCTTTGCCCAGCTTCTTGGGTGCCATCTGAGCTGCCCCTCTCTTGCCTCCCCGTCCTTTCCTGGTGGCTCCTGCCTGCTCTCCTTGCTCCCAGCCAACCCCTATCCAGAGAGCAGGGGCTGGATAAAGGCCGTGTCACCCCGAGGCTGCTGCTGCATTTCTCACCTCCAGCCCTGGCTCTGCTCAAAGCCCAGTGCCCCTGACTTGCGGGGTGCAGCAGGCACCTGGGAGCTCCTTCACCTAAGCCGGGAACTCTCTAGCATTCCTCTCACCAGCACCCCTGGCCCAAGAGAGAGCCCTGGGCCCTGTCTCCAGCCATCTCTCTGGGATGCTGCCTTCTCTGTACCCCCCCCCCCCGCCCTGACTCCCTGAAGCTATCCTGTCCTGCCAGTTGCTCCCTTACCGCACACCCAGCCGCCTCTGCGGAGGGAGAGCGGAGAGCTCCCCGGCACCCTCTGCTCTCCCGGTGAAGCTCTGC
>PVJX010051733.1:0-10197 GCA_004027295.1 Dolichotis patagonum | reverse complement strand
TCCTTGCTCCCCTTTGCGCTGGTAATCACTCTCTGCTGTTACTGGATGCTGGGGTGCTGGGGTCTCCTTTTAGAGTCCAGTTATTCCACTGTTTCCTGAGTTATTGAAAGATCTGAGAGCTTTTAAAACAAGTTTTAAATTACATGTTGATATAGGGTTGCTTCTTTGTTTATTGATATGACTAGTAGGTATTCTGCCCATTCAGCCCAGTGATGAGGACTAATCCTAATACCTTGAGTAGGTACAGTAGGTTGCTTTACACTAAATTGTACTCAGAGAAATGGAAACTACAGGGATAAATCTGTCTACTGAAAAGATCTCCACATGAGCTTCAGAGCTTTCCCTAACCGACCTACAACCTTCAATACAAAAATATAAGAATCATAGGAGAGAAGGCAGCAAGGTGCCTCGCTTATTCATAACTCTTCCAAAGCTCATCTCACAGGCACTGAAATGGATGAATTTTTGGAGAAAAGACTAAAGACAAATTAAAATGATTGAAGAGATCAAAGAAGAGACAAGCCATTGAACAAATCATTTCCAAAGATGATTAACAAAATTACACAAAATGCAAATAGGCAGTGAAATAGATCAATAAAATGATTGAGCTTAATATTAAAAAGCAGTTGAAGGAATCAAAGAAGACAATGCATGATATACCAGTTCAGCAAAGAATTAGAGATTATGAAAAGGAATCAAGTAGAAATACTGGAAAGAAAAAACTCAATTGAAATTTTCAACAGGAGTTGAGGACAAGGTTGATACAGTAAAGCATTTATGCAGTAATAATGACAACAACACAAAACAAGAGACAACCAAGGATGATTACAGAGCATCTAGAAGACTCTAACAGATTTATGAATCACTGAATTTGAGGAAGTGATAGAAGCAGAGAGAAATGTTATAAAAGTTATTCACTGACATTATTGCATGAAGTTTCCCACATCTAGGAAATGAGACAGATCCTGTGTGTCGAGGAAGCATTTAGAACTCGAAATAGACATAGACAGAAGGGAAACTCTCCATGACACATTATGGTCATAATTTCAGAAACTCAGAGAATAATAAAGAGGTTATAGAAAAGCACCACATTACCTGTAAGGAAAAACCCAGAAAATTTCTCAACACAAGCCTTAAAGCCCAAGCGAGCAAAAATCCTCAATAATGTACCTGCAAACAGAATGCAATACATAATTAAAAAGATCATACAATGTGACCAACTTGGCTTCATTCCATAGATACAAGGATGTTTGAGCAGATTTGTATCAATAAATGTAACACACCACAGAAACAGAATCAAGGACAATAATCACGTGATGGATGCAGGAAAGGACTTTAACAAAATCCATCATCTATTCATGTTATAGAAGAGTCTTACCTCAAACTGACAAAGGCCATTTATGATAAACCCAGAACCAAAATTATACTACGTGGGGAAAACCAAAAACATTTCCTTTAAAATCATGAACAAGACAAGGGTGACTGTCCCCACTCCTGTTCAATGTAGTACTTAAAACTTTAGCCAGAATCATGAGGGAAAAAAAAGGATATGAACAGGAAAGGAAGAAGTCAAATCATCTCCATCTTCAGATAATGTGGTATTGTTAAGAAAACCAAAAACTCCAGCAGAAGACTCTAACAGCAGATAAATTCAGCAGCCTAACAGTCTACAAAGCCAATGTACAAAATCCAGTAGCATTTCTGTACATCAATAATGAATCACTGAGAAAGAAATTAGGAAAACATTCAATTAGTGATAGAGTCACAAAAATTAAATACCCAGGAATCAACCTAAGCGAGGAGGTGACAGACTTCTATAATGAAAACTGCATAAAGCTGAACAAAGAGATGGGAGAGGACATAAGAAAAATGCTTCTCATATTACTGGATAGGCAGAGTTATATTTTAAATAATCATATTATCAAAAGTAATCAACAAATTTACTGTGATCCCTATTAAATACTGTTATGGTTTATGTCAGATGGCCCTCCCAAGCCTTATACAATCATGGACGCAGCTGAATCTAGAGCTCATGATTGGTTCATTGTCTGGCACTGGGATTGGTGGTGTGAGTGCTACATCACCCAGGGATGGAGCCAGCATATAGTGCAATGGAGGGAAGAAGGCGTGTCTTTCTGCCTTTTGCTGTTTGTGCTTGCTGTTTGCAGCCGCCATGAATGGCTGCCCCTCAACCACGACACCCTTCCTTGGAGATAGCTGAACATGGACTGAAACCTCCAAAAATGGTAAGATAAACTTTTCTTTCCCTACTTTTGGGTGTCAAGTATTTTGTCTCAGCAATGAGAGAAAAATAACCAAGACAAATACCATTAACAGTCTTCAGTGACATAGCTAAAATAATCCTAAAATTTATGTTGAATTAGAAGAAATCCAGAGTAGCTGAAGCAATCCTGAGCAAAAAGGATTAACAGGTAACATTACAGACCCATATTCCAAGTTATACCACATGGCTACAATAAGAACACCAGTATGATGCTGGCACAAAATAGGCATATAGACTAATGGCATAGAAGATGTTGTAGTCAGGGGTTATAAAAAATGACGACATGCAGGACACATAATTCAGAGTATTATTTGATAGTCACCCAGAATCAATACAAGAAGTGCAGAAAATCTGTCCACACACCGAGGACCTGGATCCCACAGCAATGTCCTGCATGAGTCCAGCTGAAGACCTAGAGCCCATGACAATGCCTCCCATGAGTCCAACTGGAGGCTTAGAGCCCACAATGATGACTCACACCAGTCTGTTTTATGGATCTGTGCTGGGAAGGTTCAAAGGTCAGTGGTGGAAGCTAGAAAGTCTGTGCCAGTGGGGTGAAGGATCTGTGCCAGTAGCTTGAGGATTTTACACTGGAGCCAAGAAGTGACACTCAAAATAAGGACCAGGGCGTCCCTGAAAAGTACCACAGCCATCCTCAGCAACAATGAGATCTCAAGCTCCTCTGATGATGAGAACAGCTGAGTACATATTAGGAAGCCAGTGTGACACACCTGGAGATTAAACAGCACACATCTTCCCCTCCGAAGCCAGGAAGAGGTGCTCACCGTAAGGACCCGAGCTCCCCCAAAGTGAACCGCAGCCATTCTCAGTGACAAGGTCCTACCTCCTCCAACGATAATGGCCAAATTCATATCAGGTAATCCAGCATCACAAGCTCCTTCAGGAGCTCCAAACAATATCAATTAGAACTCACAATGCCGCACTCTTTCTCTCTACATCTCCTTTTTATGCTGGCCACTTTCCTCAGGTGGACCATCTACACTCAGCACCATGCTGATTCAATTCAGCTGGAGTTAAGTTGCCTGCCAGTGTTTAATCCATACCACGGTCTAATGTTCTGCTGGTGAGGAGGCAATCTTCGCTGTTGAGATCCCCGTTCTCGGCTTTCCAGGATGAGTGTGATGACTCACGGGCAGGTTATTTCAGTCAGTCACTGTGAGCATGAGAAGACTTCCTTTCTCTGATCTTATTTTTGATCTTTTCCTACCACTTTGTACTTTCCCTCTTTGGAGGCACGTAAGATTAAAAAAAATACTTTGGTAAATAAGTTGTGGACTTTAAAAATCTCTACTGTAAACTTGTAAAATATAGGTAATGATTTTGCCGTCCCTTCCTCCCTGACTTTTCCCCTGTCAAATCCCTCCTACTATCACACAGCTGCCTTGCCTGTGTGGTTGGGTGCCAGGCCAGGATCCCAGGCTGTGCAATCCCAGTGCCAAACACCCTTGCCTGGCACAAGCATACCTATCCTGCCCTGCCTAGAGCCTGCTTGGCACCCTCATGGCCCTGGCAACATGACACAGCAGGCACACGTGCCATCATACAGGTCCAAAGGCAACAGGACCACAGCACCTATGCCACTGCCCCCAAACCCACACCTGAGCCCAGCCCGGGTAAGGGAAAAACTCAAGCCTATACCACACACACTCTTTCCCACTCCCACGCAGCAGGACCCCAAGCACAGTGGACCACACTCCAAGCCATGCATGCCATGGCATCCTAGGCCATGACACCCCACAGCCACCCTGCACTGCACTGCCCTTCCCCTCCCTACTGCCACACACTGGGGCTACCTGCCTCCCCCAGCGAACTGATCCATTCCCAGGGCCACCTTCCAAAGGCCTGCCAGCTGCGAGGCTCAGGCTACCCGCTCCTCTATTCTATGGTCATACACTCTCCCGACTCTAAATCTTACACTTGTGCTTTACATCTGCTAACTGAAGCTGATATAACTAATGTCTTCTGTTCTCTCTTCTTTCTCTTCTGGGTGTTCAACAACTAAAGTTTAGAGGTCACAACTAGACAGATAACTGTACTAAGAGGACAGCCAATATTTTGGCCTTGGCTCTCCAAGGTCAGCAGAGGCCAGGGATGTGAGAGTTCCTTTTCCACAGGATCCTACAACCCTGGCTAGTTACTCAATCTCCCAAGCAGGGAGACTGATAAACTCCAGAAGACAGGGATCCGTAAGATGGATGGTGTAAGTAAGGAGGGTCACCAAGACAGGTTCACGCAAGACTCTGATCCAGCCTGGTCCCTAACAGTGACCGAAGTGCTGAGGGGCTCTACATATGGTTCCCAGCATAGTGTCTGCAGAGACTTGCTGACCTTCATAGATGGGGGAAGGTCAATTTTACCTAACACAGGTCTCATTTTAACCTGGTCTTAAACACACAGCAGAAAAGTACAGTGAAAAATATAGATAAACTTTGGTCATTTACCTATACGCCCTCCAAAATAAGAGCTCTTCACTGTGGGATACCACGACTGTTCTCTCCCTCTCAAATCAAAAAAATTATATATATTTATAAGACAAGCCGTACTCCAAAATCAGATGACATCAGACATTCAAACAAAAGCACACACACACAAAATTTGTGTCATTATAAAAACTGAGTGCTGTGTATTCTTTGCTGATCCTTCTAACATCTCTATGGCTATTCAAGACATTAGATAACAGGTTAGGGCTGTCTCAGATTCTAAAATTCCCTAAGCCTTCTACTTATCCTAGTTATAAACCCTAATACTGAACTTTCCTAGTTAAATATTTGCTGGTTATATTCATCATAGTCTTGTTAATTTTATTATTTGGCCCATATTTACTGATCTGTTCTTTGGTTTTGTCTACACGACAGCTGTGACCAGAGACACATCAGTAGGAAGCCAGGCCTGAAGATCAACAAAAACCCAGGACTAATTCGAGAAATGCAAATTAAAACAACATTGAGATTTCATCTCACTCCTGAAAGAATAGCTGCCATCAAGAAATCAACTGATAACAAATGTTGGTGAGCCTGTGGGGAAAAAGGAACACTGTTCCACTGTTGGTGGGAGTGTAGACTGGTGCAACCACTATGGAAATCAGCATGGAGAATTCTCAGAAGACTAGGACTGGAAGCTCCATTCAACCCAGCTATTCCCCTCCTGGGTATTTTCCCAGAAAAACTGAAAAGGTCATATCATAGTGATATATGTGCACCCATGTTCATAGCAGCACAATTTGTAATAGCTAAATCTTGGAAACAACCAAGATGCCCATCAGCTGCAGAGTGGATAAAAAAGATGTGGTATTTTTATACAATGGAGTATTACTCAGTTATGAAGAAGGATGATCTTGAGTCCTTCATAGGTAAACGGAGACAACTTGAGACTATCATTAGTGAAATAAATAAGAATCATATTTGTAAATATCACATTGTGTCTCTAGTGTAAAAAGTAATAAGAAATGTAGGAGTAATAAAACCCAAAATGTGTAATTGCTACTGTAAAAAAGAGAGAAAAAGAAAGTGCTCTAAAGGATATAATTGCAGGTATGGTTAAGTGTGTATGATGAATGACCATATTACTGTTTTTGTTAGATCATGGAGCAGAACTGTTAACAGTCTCACTGAATGTCTACTTTGTATGTTTTAACTTTGTAACTTGAACAACTATTTCCAAGATGACAGTATGTAAGTTATCAAGTAATGATTTCTTAGTGTTTTTTATTGTTTTCTTTTTTTCCTTGGAATTTTGTATTGTTGCTACCCTTTTTTCTGTTTTGTTTTGTTTTCTCTTTAAATAAAATTTTAAAAAAACCGCAGGACTACGTATTCCCCATGGGATGAGATAAATTGACAACACCTGGCCTAATAAGTCTAGATAAACATCATCAAGACCCCAGATCATCACCCACCTAAAAATCTTCTGTACATGCTCACTATATGATTTACCTCCCATTTATCAATATTGACCCCTTCTGTCAGGTCAGATTTTCTCTTCTTTTCTTCTCCAGTCTCACCAAAACCCCAGGGAGTCCCCAGATCTAAACTCTAGAATCTGGGATACCTCTTCCCCTTCTCTAGCTCTCAGTCAAGTACCTATCACCATCCCGCTAAAGCCAAACCACCCCTATCTGTCCCAGCATCAATACCCTGTCCCTGATCAGGCTTCAAAAATAATGGAGTTCCATGCACACCCCTGTTAGTCACTGTGTGACCTTGTCCAAACAAGGACTCACCCTCTCTGAACCCAGACTGCCCAGTGGATACAATGGTAATTGCCATTCCTGCTGGCTCCAGACCTCTGAGGGTTTATGTGAATTCAAATGAATGGTGTACTAGAAAATTCTCTGGAAGATCTGGCCAAATGATTACTGGCCACTTAGGTCTATACACTCAGGTCTACTTCCTCACTGCTGACCAAATCAAAGGAGGCCGTTCATTTTGTTGAAATGGAAAAAGGATTTATCCAGAGCCAGCTCTGCAAAGATGGAGGGAACACATTTGCCTTAATTTAGCATCTCTCTGTGTGCGTGTGCACGGGTCTCTTATAGAAAGAATCAGAGGGACAGGGACTGAAAAGAAAAAAACCTCTCCAAGCTTAATCACTGTAGCAATCTTCAGCAGGATCACCTCCCTTTCTTGTGGAAAGCAAATTGGGACTAATGTCCTGGGGCCGCAGCTGCATATTTTGTCATCTTACCTGGGCCAAAATGTGGGGTGGGGATAGGGGTTGCGCTCAGCAGGAGGGAATTTGAAGCCACTTATCTTGAAAAGAAAATTATCTAACTTTAGAAGTTCCACTTTGTCATGCATGTTACAATCCCTTCCTTGCTTTAGCCCAGCCCCCTGTCTGGAGGACCCCTGCTAGCTGGGTATCTAATTAATGCTGCTTGGGGAAGAAGATTCCACCAACGGGTCAAAGGTTACTGTAAAAATAGGCAAGAGGAGCTAGCAGCTGGATTCTGGGAAGTACGACTAAGGTTCACAAACATGAGATTTAGAAAGCCTTGGGTGGTTTCCGTCCCAGAAGAACTGAGGACGTCTTTTGCAATCCACTGAATGTCAGAGCCTGGGGTGGAGAAGGTCCCAGATTAGCCCAGCCTGATTTTTTGACCCTGTCATGTGATCAGTGTTGTCAGCGGTCCACTGCTTCAAAGGGAGGGAAGGAGTGGTGGGCTGGGCAAGAGCAAATTCCCTGACCATCTTCTCTGGGATCCTGTGGAGGAGGAGCCAGGCCTGACCTGGGAGGAGTGAGGAGGAGGCTGGGCCTGTCCTCCAGGAGAGCTTAGGGTGCTCAGTCCAGGAAGCACAGGTGAGCGCTGGTCAGTGCACGTGGAGGGCTGGATCCAAGCGTCTCCCTGGAAAGCGATGGAACCTTGAGGAACAAAGAAGGTGGCAGATTGGGACCAAGACTGCAAAAGAAATGACCACCAATACTATGGAGAATGTCCCATAGCATGTGGCATTTAACAGAAATATTATGGGATGTCTTCATTCACTGCATTCACTGGGTCTGGCAATCTGCCAGTTGATTCTGGCTCTCCCCATGCTGAAAGGTGAACATTTGAGTCAATCGAGGACATCAGTGCTCGACTGACTAAACTGAAGACACTCACGAAGGAGGACTCTTCCAAACCATTTCATGAAGTGGCTGGAATGATGGGGTGAGTGTGTGTGAAGCAGGGGGATGTCTTTGTGGATTAATGACAATGTGTCTTTTGCTGTAATAAAACTTTTAAAATTTAAAAATATAAACTAGCACAACCACCATGGAAATCAGTACAGAGATTCCTAAAAATAGAAATCTCAGCTACACTGACTGACTCAGCTACACTTTTCCTGATTATGCTCTGAAAGATTTAAAAACATAATACTATAATCATATGGGTTAACCTGTGTTTATAGCTAAGAAATTCACCATCGCTAAGTTACAGCTGAGATGCCAATCAACAGATGACTGGATAAAGGAAGTATGAGATATATCTATATTATATATGTGTGTGGGCTATTCATCCATAAAGAATTATGAAAATGGATGGAACATGAGACTTCAATGTTAAATGAAATAAGTGAGACACAGGAAACCAGACATCATCTTGTTTTTTTAATATGTGAAATCTAAATCATGAAATAATAGCAGCATAAAATAAAGGAGAAATGATAGGAAACAAAAATGACTTTTTAGAGATGGGAAAGAGGATCAGGAGGTGGAGGGGGTAAAGAGAGGTGGGATGAAGAGGCTGAGCATGATCAAGGAATGCTACATGCCTGTATCAATTTCCCCCAAATGTAAATATTATGTGTCACAAGCATACGCTAACACCAGTGGTAGAAATAATGGCTGAAAAATTTCTAGATGTAATAAACATCATGAACTCCCACATCCAAGAACTTCAGTGGGTTGCAGGCAAAGAAACTGAAAGCAAATTATACAAAGCATGTTACAATCATACCAGTCGACATCAGTGTTAAAGAATAAATCTGAAGAACAGGCAGAGAGAGAAGACATTGTATATAGAGGAATAATGGTAAGAATAGTAAGAGACATTTTGTTGGAATACACTGAAGAAAAATCTGGAAAGTCCTTAAAGGAGAAAAAACCAAAACATTAACGGAGGATTATCCAGAGTGAAAATTTTTCTCAAAAATAAAAATGAAGAAAAAAAACCAAAAACGAGGGCTGGGTATGTGGCTCAGTGGTAGAGCTCTTACCTTGCATGTACAAGGTCGTTGGTTTGATCCCCAGCACTACAAAAAAAAGAGACATGCAATAGATAAGTAAATTCATCACTGTTCATTAAAATCCAACAGGAAAAAGGAAAATGATGTTGGTTGAAAATCTGAACTACTTAAGGGAATGAGGGGAATTTAAAATGACAAATCTATAGGTCTTTACAAAATACTTCCCCGGTTACAAAAAGGCCCCTTAGAAAGATAAATGTGTAAAGAAAAGCTAACATCATGATATTCACAATGTAGGTGAAAGTAAAATGTAGGGCAATAAAATACAGTAAGAGAAGATATGGGATTTACTTTCGTCTAGCTGTTTGGGTACATGTGAAGCAGTACAATGGTACTTGAAGACAGACTATGAAATGTTAAAAGTTGTGTACTATACACCTTAAAGTAACCAAAAAGAAAACAAAACACAAAGATGTGTAGGAATAAATCAATAGATAAATTCGTAAACTCAAGGACTGGGGATTTAGCTCAGCGGTATAAGCGCCTGCCTTGCAAGCACGCAGTCGTGAGTTTGATCCCTGGTACCTAAATAAATAAATAAATAAATAAATAAAATAAAAGGAAAGAGACTCAGATTCAAAGGAATATAATAAAAAAGGGAACAAAACATTGATGATCATATTCACTGGAAATAATGGAAACATGTTATTCTAAAGGACAAGGATTACCATGGTGGAGAGAATAAGCAAGACTCACCTATGTACTGTTTACAAAAACATCCATTTCCAATAAAGATAAAGTAGGTTCAGAGTAAGAGAGTAGGAAAGGATACATCATGCTATCATCAGCCAAGAGAAAGTAGATGTTAGAGCAAAGTGCTTTTAGTGCTGCCGAAAGATATTTCATAGTGATAAAAGTGTCAGTTCATTAAGATGTAACAATACCGAATATGCCCATAAGAGAGTTTCAAAACACACGAACCACAAAGTGACAGTGTACAATTATAATTGGAAGAAAATGGAGGGGCCTACATGCTGAAACCAAAATCAATCTGAGATAAGAGACTTGTAGAACAAACAAGATACAGGAGAAAACCAAATGGCCAAACCAGCCCAACTGGCTGCTGGTGGGTTGCCGGACTGTGGGTAAGGCTCCACCATACGAGGATGTTTAAAAGAAACAATGGGAAAAAAGTGGATAGATTAAAATAGTGCAGCTAAATCAGGC
>PVJX010051732.1:0-10196 GCA_004027295.1 Dolichotis patagonum | reverse complement strand
CCACGTGACTTGTGCTTTCGACCGGGGCCTGGAAATGAAGACCATCCTGGCAGAGAATGATGAAGTCAAGTTCAAGTCCTACTGCCCCAAGCATAGCTCACACAGAAAACCCGAAGAGAGCCTGGGCGAGGGGGCCGCGCAGGAGAACGGGGCCCCGGCGTGTTCCCCCCAGGACCCGCTGGAGCCCTTTGCCAGCCTCGAGCAGAACCGGGAGGAGGCCCACCGGGTGAGTGTCCGCAAGCAGAAGCTGCAGCAGCTGGAGGATGAGTTCTACACCTTCGTCAACCTGCTGGATGTGGCCAGGGCTCTGCGGCTGCCTGAGGAAGTAGTGGATTTCCTGTACCAGTACTGGAAGTTGAAGAGGAAGGTCAACTTCAACAAGCCCCTGATCACCCCAAAGAAAGACGAAGAGGACAATCTAGCCAAGCGGGAGCAAGATGTCTTGTTTAGGAGGCTGCAGCTGTTCACGCACCTGCGGCAGGACCTGGAGAGGGTAATGATTGACACTGACACCTTATAGTGACTTAGAAAAGAAGATGCAAAGAGGCGAACGCTTGCCCAGAGCAAGAAGTGATAGCCAGTCATTACTCTCAGACCCCTGTACACACCGCAGCATGAGGTGGTGTCGGTTAAATATATTATTGGGCTGGTAAACTCATTGTCACATGTGCAAGACTGCCACAGAGTGGGGAGCTTCTTTGTGATTTTTTTCTTTATCACTTTCCCATTAACCTTTACTCTTCTGTAAGATCAGATGAGGTGTGTCTTTGTCTCCCTTCATTCTAGAACTGGAGGGAAGTGAGCCCCAGGGAAATGACCAAGGGGTTGACTCAGAATTGTTTACAGATTAATTTTGAAAACCAGAACGGGGATTTAATTTATGGGAGCGGGGGCAGAGGTACGGGACTCTTGTTCACCTGGGGAAACACTAGGTGCTGGCGAAGGGCTCACTAAGGAGAGCTAAGCACTGCTGCCCCCTCCCCCTGGCCACCTTTGCTTCCTGGCCTTCAGCGCTGTCACGGAGCGGAGCAGGCGACGGGTGCTGAGGTGGGTGATGAACCTAAGCGCACATCTGGTCGGAAGATACTCCTGACAGTGAGGTGCTAGGTCATCCCCGAGGCTGTGTGTGTGTTGTGTGTGTGCGTGTGTGTCTGACTGTGGTGTGGATGTGGGGTGGGATTCCTGGTGCACAGGTGCCTCAGCTCTATCTGAGAGCCCCCAGTACTGCTTGGCACACTACAGATCCGCATACTGTCACACTGCGGGATGGCTGAGTGTAGTGGCTGCTGGCTGCCTGGATGGAGCCTGAGCTGCTGACATGTCCTCCTTCGCTGCTTTGAGCCTCCCCCTCTCCATTACCTTGGAGTCCCAGTCTGGACCTCCCTTTCTGATAGAGGAATAATTAGCAGTGGGCTGTCTTCCCCAGGGTCCCCTGCTCCCCGAGGAAGTCTCTGACTGAGGCTTGCTAATTGGGGATGTGTCTTTGAGCACCTTCCTCACCAACTCCCCTGACTGCTCGCTACTGATTAAATTCATTAGTGTGAAAGAGATGGGATTGAGGTTTTCTGGCCTGAAGCAGCCTGCACAGAAATGCACCCAAGTGGCCTGAAACAGTTAATGCAACTCCCCCAAGCACCTCACTTATTAGTGGAGAGTGATTCACCTGCCTAGCAGAGAATCTGACTCACAGATGATTTGAAATGAGTGTGTAGGCAAAGAGTAGACTGCAGAAGAAAGACCCAGATCTCAGAGACCTGCATGGCTGTGCTTGAGATGGTGTAGAAGTGAAAGTATTTTTAGATACTCATTAGAAGCCCTCCTAGGACATAAACTACTGCCGGCTCATTGTGATGCTCCTCCCTAGACCAGGTGAAGATTCCCAGCAAGGCTGCAGGTTTCAAGTTTGAGGGGCCTCAGGAGTGGGAGCAGTTGGGAAGTGGCTGTGCTCCCACGCGCCCCCTGGTGGTGAGTGTAAAGAAGACCTCGCCTCACTCACGTGCATGTGGGGTTTTTAAGTGAGGAGAAAGGGATTCAGAAGGATAAACTGGAATCCTGGCCAGAAGCTGCCATCCCAGCCTGACAACTGCTGTAACTGGGGGAGCATGGAGTCAGATAGTCCTTGGGAGGGGAGGATGAGAAGTCTCATGTTTGGACTGTGTTTGTCTCACAATCACCACAAAATAAAAGTGTAGAAAATGCTTGTGGTGTACTAACTTTTTTTTGTACTTAAAAGTTACTCAGATTAACCTGCATTTATAATTAAATTCTGAACATATTTTGAAGTCGTCACTGTCGCTTTTTAAATAGAACAATGCCTGTGATGTATGAGAAACAGGGAATAAATCAGGATTTGTGTGCGTGTGCATGCGTGGCATTTTACTCATGTACATTTATTTTGTTAAAACACCGATGAGATTTTAGGGAATTCAGGATCAATTTGAAATGGACGGATTGTAGTGAACAGTGTATTTGCCTCATTTGCTACAAGCCCCTGATGGAAGCTTTAAAAAGTTGAAATTTGCCCCATGTCCCAGAGTTGTATAGTTCTTTGTAGTTATGGACACTGAGTGTCTCAGACCAAGGGCTGATCAGGGCAGGGGTGATAGTTTGGATGAAAGTTACCTTTATCAGTGTGTTCGTGTTCTACTTACTCACACAGTGTCGGTTCATGGCAGACACTCAGAAGTCAGGTGATAATAGATGTGACTATAATCACAGCCTACAGTTGTTCCTAAACTGACAAATGAGTAGCATTCCTCAGGAAAGCAGACAACTCTGATTATAGAATTGGTCTTTCCTGCACATACACACTTTGGGGCATTGTACACCTGGCTACCAGCTCTGGATCAGAAAATTAGATGATAGGAATAAATTTCACGAGGATTTAGGAACCCTTACCTGTGGGAAGGCGCAGTCACAGGTGTGGCAGGTGAACACCTCAAGTTCCCAAGGCTGCCATTTCCTTTGTTGGGTATTCCTGAGGCTTCTTTTTAAAGAGGGGCAATAAATAAGAGCTTGGAAATGAGCACTAGTTGAGGTAAAGATGTGCTCCCCTCTGCACACTGCCTGGTGTGGGAAGAGGCCGAGTCCCAGATAGTCACCTTTCAAAGTCTTGACTGAGGATACACTTGTGCCCCAAACAAAGTGCTTGTTAAGCTGTAGTGTCACAGGGTTCAGGATTCAAGAAAACCCATTGGAACCGTTCTTGGAGTCCTTCCTTAGGGCACTGGTTCTCAGGCTGTTGTTTCTATAACCAGCAGCGACATTACCTGGAAATTTCATAGATATGCAGGCCGGGGTCGGGGGTGGGGTCAGTATTCCATATCATGAGGCCCACAACTATTTCTGTTAGAACCACTGCTTTAGGGGAAAGTGTGACTAGGGTGAAAGCGCACCACGGGCTGCCTCAGAGGCGGTGAGAGGAGGATAAGGTGGAAGGCTTGGTGATTAGGGTCCAGGCAGGAATGCAGGATATGCTTAGAGAGTGGGGGTTAGGGCAGCTCCAGAGCTGAGCTGCAGCGACTGCTTGGTGCGTGGTAGGGGAGCCAGGTTCGGGTGCTCATCACGGTGCTGGGTGGTCAGAACTGGATCAGTCTGGCTGGTTCCAGTGGAAAGTGTGGTCTTTGCATTCTAGTCATTTCTCATCAGAGGTCATGGGGAATAGAAGTAGGGTTTTTTCCACTTAGCTGTGGGGAAAAAGCTTTGCCTGGGTAAAGTACTGAAGCCACCAAAATTAAATTGGAATATACAAAGTTCAGGTTCACTGGCTTCTCTATTTCATGAATAACTAAAATTAAGAGACAGGAATATCGGCTATCCATCTGAGTTGAATGTGAAAGCAATCTCTCTACTCCTAGAATGTCGAATGTTTCCATTTCCTATTTCCAAAAAAGATTACCGCTTAGTTTAAAAATGTATTTTATTGGTACATTTTAGAGACATACAATGATCACACATCATAGGGAACATGTGCCTGTACATGGTACACCTCACTGTTGCTGTTTTTCCTCTTTCCCCTCTTCCCTTCTACCTCTTATTCCCTCCTTATTTACAGAAGCTTTGTTTGTTTTTCCCCTTTTTTCCCCCCCTAGTGGAAAAGCTGCTCTGAGTTTGGTTTTTAAGACCTGGCTTCTTGTTTCCACGCCTGATCTCACGTAGGTGGGATGTAGTTATCAAACAATCTGACATCTGATAGCCATGCTGTCCCCACTTGGGTCAGGATTTCAAGAAAGGACGCCTGGCCCCTGCTGTGGGAGTTAGCCAGGTGAATCCCACAGCATGATACTCAGGGAGAGCGTTATCTTTTCACTGTAATGGGAAAAACTTTATATTTAATGTGTTAGTAATGTGAAGTATTAATAGAAACAAACACAGGAAACCCTGGATAGTGAATCTGTTAGGGTTAAGAGCCTCCCTTGGTGTTTCCTGTTTTTGGCCAGGAGAGGACACCATGAAGGAAAGGTGTGAAAGCCACTGTGCCTGCACTGTTGCTGTTAGTGTCTCTGTGCCTTTTACAAGGGAGACCGCCTTTAGCGCCACTGGCACTGTCCCCGTGGAGAACTGAGGCCAGAAAGCAAAGTAGTGGGAGTGTGGCTTGTCGCTGTTAGGGAAAAAGAAAAATCTGGTGGTCTTTGAATTTCTTGCATGCAGAGGAAGGTAAGGGGAGGAGACTGTAAGGAAGACATTGTTTTAGGAGTGGACGTGGTCATGCTCTGCTGCTGCCACCGAGATCATGAGATGATCCCCGCCTTCCTGAAGAGAAGTTTACCTGAGTTGCGTATGACACTTGTGTTTTTAGGCCAATGCAGCCTAACTGGTTTACTGTTTTTCCTGTAGGACTGAAGGGCCAGTGGAGTCAGTGACAGATTACTTAGGTTTTGGTTCTGAGCTGATGGGTGCCTTCCCGGTGGGGAAGCTGATGACTGAGGGGTCAGTGGAGACTGTTGCGGAACGTGTGAAGTGGTTGCATCAGATTGAGGAGGAGTTCTTGGCCCTTGATCTTTGCAGTTAGAAATGAATCCGGAACTGAGGGCAGTTGAGCTGGGGGTGCTGGCCAGCAGCAAAGCGGGAAGGAAGTTCTCAGGGTGCACCCAGCGCTCTCCTTCTGCTCCAGCACTTCGGAGTTCAGTATCCAGTTAGCCAAAGAGCTGTCTTGGGTCCTTGGTGAAGCTTTGGTCCCCTAGGTGCTTGCATGGAGGTTTTCCTCTGTTGGGTCTTGGCCCTGTGCTAGGTCAGCAGAGGTGGCTTTGAAGTTGTTCAGAGGCCCTGACAGAATCAGGAGATGCTGATGGAGGGTAAGCAGAGGCCGAAGGCCTTTGGTGTGCGTGGGACCCAGCAGCCCCTGCCCGGCTGGGCTGGTGTGGAGGAAGTGCAGGGCTCTGTGGTGCTGTAGCCCCTACCCGTCGAACTTCTTTCCTGTGGCTGCTGCCTGCATCGAGGGGACTAAGTGGAAACCTTGTCTAAAGGAGATTAGAGATTGGGTCAAAGTGCTTAAAGAACGTTTTCACTTCAAATGTTTGTCAAGGGTCTAATAGGACCAGCTTCTCTCAGGTAAAGAAAGTTAAAAGCACCAAAGTACTGTTGCCATAAATTGCTTACTTAGAATCTTTATTCTCTACATTCTAGGTTCGGAACCTCACTTACATGGTGACCCGCAGGGAAAAGATTAAACGATCTGTGTGCAAAGTCCAGGAACAGATATTCAATCTTTACACTAAGCTCTTGGAGCAAGAAAGAGTTTCAGGTATGGATTAAGCCCTGGTAGGTCAAAATGTAGGGCAGTTTTGTAAGCTTTATACTACCATTAGGAGAAAATATTTTGTTCTCTTTTCTTTTATCTACCCCATAGAAAAATTTTAAGAATTACAGGCTTTCATATTTAAATAAAATCTTTAGGCATTAGAAGAAGCATTATGGAATAGTGGAAAGAGCTATGAATTTGGCCTAAAACAGGAGTTGAGTACTATATTCTCTAAATAGTAAATCCTGACCAAACACAAGCAAGTCTTCCTTTCCCCCCCAACTTCTTCATATGTAAAATGTGAATGATACGCCAAGCTACCTCTTTGAACTGTCATGTGGCTCAAATGAAATAGTAGTAACTTATACAGATGTATAAAACAATATATACAAGAGCATCAGTTTTTTAATGTGTTTATTTTGTGTTCCTATGGAACAAACTTGGGGCTTATGCATATGAGGCAAGCACTCCACCACTGAGTTACGTCTCCGGTTCTAAAGCTCTTGGTAAATTTATCATGGAGATACTGGTATCATGCACACTTATCTGTAGTGTCAACTTTTGGATCTACCGTAACTAAGGAAAATATATTTTAAGATTGACAGTGTGTTCCATTTCATAAATAATCACAGGTGGGTTTTTTGTGTGTGTGTGTAGATGGGATTTTGACTGCTCTTGACATCGAGTACCATGATTCATGCATTTAGTGCCTTTATATTGTTCTGGGATGGGAAAATTTTTAGAAAAAGGACTAGGATATATATTCTTCCTGAACACATCAGTTACTTGGAGATCAAATGCAAAGTTGGGCAAGTTGTTTAACCTCACTGGGATCCCTTTGATCTGTAAAAGCGTTCTGGTGTCGGCTTGACCGCTAACGTGCTTTTTAGCACTAAGCCCCAGGGATAGTTACTGTGAGGATGTCACAGAGAGAGGACCTAGGGGGACTCATGAGTCCTGGAGTAGATGGGTTTCAGGCTGGCCCTCAGGGGGCAGTGCGAGCAATCTCTGCCTAATACTGCCCTTTAGGGTGACGGCAATGACATTCTTATTGTTTGACTCAGTTTAGTCATTTTCATTTTTCTGCATTTGTGACTTTTTGTCACTGTATCTGGATTTTTATGATACATAATAACAAAGAAGTTGTTATAACCTCTTAATGTTGGAATCTAAAACTAGATTTCTATAACTTTTATCGAAGCTATAACTATGTATGTGACTGGAAGTGCCTTGTTCAGCTGAACAAACAGAAAATGGGAAGCGAGTTGCTAATGAGATTTTTGAAATGTTAGACAGTTTAGTGACATTAACCTGCTGATACTATTTTAGGTATTTTATCCCTAAGATTAAATATTTACCAGATGTATCAGATGTGTATCATTGGCTGGAGCTTGGAGTTCATTTAAAGTGTTTTTTCAAGTAAGGCATCTCAGGTAAAAGCAGTTCAGTTTAGACTCTGCCCTCCGAAGCCCACTGCACTGTCTGTGTTGTCCTTCTCGAGCTGAGCTGCCTGGGATCAGATGCAAGCTGCGTCCGCGGCTGGCGCTGTGGGGAGACTCCTGTGACTTGTTCTGCAGTGAGTGGTTACCGCACACAGCCTGTAAAGAACATCTTCATCTGCTCTCACTCACTTCACGTGGGTACTACAGGCAGCTTTTGTGCTTTACGCCTGAGGTTTTGCCTGGGTGAGTGAGTGAGATTCCTCAGAAAGTTCAGGAAGTATTTCGAGTTACAGAACTGTAATGTAGATCCAAGGTCCTACTGCACTTCTAGAAAAGGCCAACGAATCCTCCTTTTATTCTGAGATAAGAACCTGCTAAATATGAGCAGTTGAAAGTGACGTTATTCTCCCTATGGGATGCACAGTGCACTCGAAGCCCCAGAAGATGGTTTGTTTCTTCTCCAGTTACACAGCTTGGCCTGTGTTCTTATTCATGTCTAAGGTTAGTCTCCTGGCTTGTAAGGTAGATGATTCCAGAGGAGCAGAGCACATGACCATGACGTACGTGAGCGAGGCTGGGGTGATCCTGCCGAGTGGGAATGTCCTCAGTGGCAACAGTGCCTGTGGGGCGTCTGGAATCGGTGGTTCTTCAGAGACATGGATTCCACGTCAAGCAGATTAGGAATCGGGTTAGGAAAGACTGGTGCCTCTTCACCTTTCCATTTTCCTACAGTATATGATTCAGTGAAGGAAATATATTAAATGTGGATGAAGGTAACTTCTAACGATCGACTGTGAGAAGACAGGTGTTTCCAGGCCAGCAGACTGTGCAGAAGGCCCCCCCTACCCATGGCCACACAGTTCTGAGCACAGCGTTGCTACCAGTGGCCGCTTGCGGGCTGGTCCATGCAGCTCGTGCTCAGGCATGGAACTTGTTTTCCCTGGTGCCTGAGACCTTGTGGAAGATACAACACATGAGCGCTGCTCATGTTCCTGAGGCTTTTGCAGGAACGTGATCCTTCTGGTGAGCTCTGGTTATCAATCCACCTAATGTTTTCCAAGCCAGCAATCACCATTTACTAGTGAGATGGACTCAGGTCATGACTATCATTCAAAACAAGTGTGGAGAATAAGGAATGTTAGAGCCTAGATCAGGCAACAAGGCTTAATGTACAAGGTGTGGGTGCCAACATAGACGGTGAAAGTTTAAATAAATGATAGGGTGGGCTCGTAAAAGCATTAGAGCTGCCCCCGCCCTCCCCCTCTGCATTCATTGGGCCTGGAGCCCTGCAATTCTGTCTCTGCCCCAAAGTGAAAGTGACCATGAAAGGTCAGTGTTTCAAAATCCATTCAGGACATCGAGGTGGTCACAGCAGCACAGCTGAAGATACTCATGAAAGAGAACTTCCAGAACTGCTTCAGAAAGAGGCAAGAATGAGGGGATAAATGTATTTGAAGGGAGGAAATGGCAATGCAGTGTGTCTTATTGTAATACATTTTTAAACATTCACTGTTTTTCAGTCATGCCTCTACTGTAATGCAATGAGCTTTTATTATACTATAGATTTTTTTAAATTGTGATTTGCAACAAAGACATTTAACTTGTCCTTAAATTGGATGACAGTTCATTTAAATCCAACAAAGAGTTTTCATATGATAGTGAATATTTTTTTAACACTTGAGTATGTGTTAGAGCCACTTTAAGAATTTCTTTATTTACATATTTATATGTGTTTATCCTCAAAACAACTCCGAGGCTCACATACTTTGAGGTTCTCAGTCCCTCCCTTTTGTGCAGCCAGTGTCCCAGGGGACCCGCCGTCCAGCTGCTGCTCTGTGACTGCAGGGGGAGGTCGAGAGCACTGAGGAGCTGATGAGTTCTGTTTGGATGAAAATCAAATCAGTTACTTTGAAAATCAGATTAGTTATTTTGTTTGAAGGAAAACGTAGTCCTTGATACTGCCTCATGAAAAACTGACGTGAATTTCAGATGTTACAGGAAAAAAATGTATCATGGAGTACAGATTCACAAAGCAGGTGGCATCTTTATTGTAGAAATCAAATTTTGACAAACGGGTGGCTATATGTCCTGCTGTTGGTAGGGAGTTTGCATCAGTTGGGCAGTGCTCAAGGTCTAGAATCTTCTTCCTTTGGATTTGCTTTTGTAATCTTTATTTGTGGTTTTATCTTCACAGGTGTGCCTTCTTCCTGCTCTTCCTCTTCACTGGAAAATATGCTTCTGTTTAACAGTCCTTCGGTGGGCCCTGATGCTCCCAAGATAGAGGACTTGAAGTGGCATTCTGCATTCTTCAGGAAACAGATGGGTACTTCCTTGGTTCACTCCCTGAAAAAGCCTCATAAGCGAGACGCATTGCAGAACAGCCCCGGGAGCGAGAGCAAGACCCTGCTGAAGCAGCCAGCCCTGTGTGGCGGAAGGGAGGGGCTGGGAGTTCCCGAGAGCCTTCTGAGTTTTGAGAAGACTTTTGCAGAAGCACGTCTCGTATCAGCACAACAGAAAAATGGCGTGGTGATGCCAGACCACGGGAAGAGAAGAGACAATCGTTTTCATTGTGATCTCATTAAAGGAGACTTGAAGGATAAACCTTTCAAACAGAGTCACAAGCCTCTCAGGTCCACAGACGTGTCTCAGAGGCATCTGGACAACCCAAGAGCTGCCCCTTCCTCCGGAGTGGGGCAGTCAGCACCCGGCGCCAGGAAGGAGATCGTGCCCAAGTGCAACGGCTCCCTAATCAAAGTGAACTATAATCAGACTGCAGTCAAAGTGCCTAACACACCTGCCAGCCCGGTGAAAAACTGGGGAGGATTCCGGATTCCAAAGAAGGGGGAGCGGCAGCAGCAGGGAGAGGCCCCCGAGGCGGCCTGCCACCAGCACTCAGACTGCCCGTATTTGGGCTTAGGCCGAGTTCCAGCCAAGGAAAGGGCAAAAAGCAAATTAAAGTCTGACAATGAGAATGACGGGTACGTCCCTGATGCAGAAATGAGTGACTCAGAGAG
>PVJX010051731.1:0-10198 GCA_004027295.1 Dolichotis patagonum | reverse complement strand
GGTTCAGAAAGCCCTGTAATTCTTTCACTATATGCATGGCTTTATACTATTGTGTTATGTTTGATATTATTGTAATTGAAACTATGCTCAACTATAGCAGAGTAAGAGATATGGTGTTAGATACTGTTGATGTCCCGTTGACTTAATGTAAAGTACTGTGTTGCCTATGTTGTCCTGTTCTGATCTGCTCTGTACTGCCCCGTTTTGTTTTATTCTCTTTTAAATAAAAAAAAAAAAGAAAGAAACTATGCTATGACGAAGCATAAAGCTAAAATATGATACTTTAGGAAAAATTGTGAATTTATTACTAAAGACATTTGCTAAAAGAAATTCTAAACTATGTACTTCAGAAAGAAGTTCTATAACACAATAAAAATGGTAAACAAATACATCAGTATCAATACTTATATTGACTAAATAATGGAGAAAATAGGCCATCATTAGAGTACTATAAAACAACGTAAGTCAAGAAGTGATCAGAGTGAAAGCAGTTTGAGTTCCTTATATTGTTCAGGAAAAGAGTAAGGTATTGATTACATTTAGACTTTGTTAAAAAAAAGTATGCTTGTTCAAGTTACAAGAGTAACTTGAAAAAATTGAAGTATAAACTCTAAGTATAAACATAGAGCATATAATTTACATGCAAATATAGGGAAAGTGGATGAGAAAAAGAGAAAAATAGATGTGTTCAAATAAAATAAGGAAGGAAAACCAAACTCAAAATGAGACAAAGCACAAAATAAAAAATCAGACAGACATAAACTATTAAAGTAATGCAAATGGAGACACATAGTAAACTACAATTAAAAATTTTTCAAGCCATATAAAAGTTTAAAATTCCAACAATCTGATTTTATAATAAACTCACCTAAAATATAAGGAGATAGATTTAGGGTCCAGGATAGAAGAAAAAAATACATTGACAAAAGAAAGTGAAGCAGTTATACTAATATCAGTAAAAACAATTTAAAAGGCACTATTACAGATAAAGGCAATTACTGTATAAACTGTTTAATTCACTAGAAATAAATAAATATTAAAACATATGCAGCTAATAACATGGCTTTAGAATATGTAAAGTAAGGCCAGGGATTTAGCTCAGTGGCACAGTGCCTGCCTGGCAAGTGCAAAATTGTGAGTTTGATTCCCATAAAAAAAAAGAAAAAATATATGTATAAAGTAAAAATTGTCAGATAAATGAAAACTACTCACATCTATTATCACTGTGAGGCACTTTAAAGAATACAACACAATAGTAAATTGACCAGCAAAAATTCAGTAAGAAATAGAAGTTTTAAAACCCTAAGACTAGGGACAATTTGCAAATTCAGCAAAGAATGACTATGGAATCCAAGAGTTGTGAATGTTAAAAAAATAAAAACATGAAAAAATAAAATGGAGGGGCCGGGGATTTAGCTTAGTGGCTTAAGCACCTGCCTGGAAAGCACAAGGTCATGAGTTCTATCCCAGGTCCACCTCCCCTGCAAATAAAATAAAATAGAAACAATAAACTCAAAAGTAAATTTAAAAAAGAGTTGTGAATGTTTATTTTCATACAAAATATGGAATAAAATTGACCATATACCTACCATAAATTAGCCTGGCTTGAGAGTCAAACAAGTATGGTCTGCAGCCTCTACAACTGTGAGCGGAAATAAACTTTTCCTCCTTTAACTTGTGGGTGTTAGGTATTTTATCTCAGCAATGAGAAAAGTAATGAAGACAAATTAGTATTGCAGAGATTAAACAGAAATGAAGAATATATCATGAGTTACTTCATGTCAATACATTTAAAAATTTAGATTAGTGGGGAAATTCTTAGAGAAACACAATTTATAAAAATCAACTATAGAAGAAATGGAGCATCTAAGTAATCTTATAGTCATACAATATATTGGATCAAATATTTGAATCTTTATCGAAAGAAAATATTGGACTGAGATAGCTTTACAGGTAAGGTTTATGAAACATTAGAAAAATAGCTAACTTTCATCTTAAATTTATTGCTCCATACAATATATGATATTGGAATATTCTTTTCATTTTAGTCAGACTAGAATAACCCTAATATAAAAATCTTATGAAGAAAGAATGAATATATTTGAAGCCATGCTCAACTATTACAAAGAAAGAGACATTGTGGTAGCTCCTGTTAATATCCGGTTGTCCTGTTGTGCTGTGTTGCTTATGTTGTTCTGTTCTGATCTGCTTTGTTCTGTCCTGTTTTGTTTTATTCTCTTTAATATAAAAAAAGAATGAATGAATAAAATAAATTACGAAACACTATTACTCCTAGAGATGTAAACATCCTAAAGAAAATATTCAAATTCAGCAAAGAATGAAAAATGCAATACTTACATTATGATCAGTTGGGTTATTCTAAGATTTCCTTTATTCTAGGAAATCTCATAGGATTCATTATAATTTATCAAAGGATGAAAATGATGATAATTCCAGTAGCTTACTGAAAAATTATTTACTAAAATTGAACACACAGTCAATATGCAAAGCTCTTGACAAACTAAGAATGGATGAGAATTTCTTTAACCTATATGAATTTCTTTAACCTAAATAAATGCCATCAACTTTAGCTACTGCAAACATCATGTTTAATAAGATAATATGAACAGCATTGCCTTTAAGATCAGAAATAAGTAAGGTGACTTTATAACCTATCCAAATCGGGACACTACTTTTTGGTAAAACTATAGACTTTGGATTTAAGTCCTTCTGTTTCTGAAGTCCTTCGGTTTCTGGATCCAAATCAGAACCCTCGGTTGAATCTAGTTGAATTTATCCTTGGTTTTCTTTTTTAACCTATATCAATTCTTCAGTCTTCCCTTGGATTTTGCTGGTGTTTTTCATGGCTCGAGAGAGGCCATGGGTTTGGGAAGAAATCGGTGGAGTGGTGTACAATCTGATTGCAGCTCCTTGCTTCAGGAAGTGATGTCTACATCTTCCGCCTTGAATCCGAGCTGGAATCGAGACTTGCTGTGCACAACTCAATGCGATGGAAAGGATGTTATGTTAATTCGGAGCCTCGAATCTCAAAACTTCATCTATGGTTCTGCTTGTTCTTTAGAGACACTACTCACATACAGTGTGTTCAGGCCTGGGCTAAACTGTTAAATGTTTAGTGGCTAGAGGAAGCAGAGACAAGCCTGCACCCCAAAGCCGTCATAAAGGCCCCTTCATCCAGCCAATCTGCCTGCTGACTGCAGGTGGGCTAGGGAGCCCACATGAGAGGAGCTCACCTGAGCCCGGCTCAGATCACCAGTTCACCAAACTGTGGACGTAAATAGTTGTGATTTTAAGTCACTACATTTTTTACAAGCAAAAAGTATACTTTACTTTATAGCCTATAGTACTGTGATATAGTAAATAAGCACTTTGGTTTATTGGTGTCAGAGGGACTGGTTTCAAATTCTGCCTTTTTTGCTTATCAGATAGAGTCTTTAGATGATTGCATAATTGATTTATTTTTAAAAGGGCATAACAATTTCCACACATAAGATGGTTTAAACAAGATAATTCCTGCAAAGCTGGCAACACGGCTTAGCACATTATAGATGCTCTATAATGAGTCTCTAAGAACAAAGGTGACACTTGCTTAAAGTTCAAGGTGTAGGAGGTGCCATTATACTGGGAACCAAGTCTTCTGTCACTGATTGTGTGTCAGTTGCTTTCATTTGTCAAAGAAAACACTCATTAAGATGTATCTTGACTATTTTCATTCCCAGCGATTTCCATTTGTACTCCTCAAATCCTATCTTCCTAAAGACTAAGATAAATAGCATCTATCTCTACAAGACATTTGATTGATGATAACCTTGTTGTTTTGCACTAGAACTCTCTAGAGATCTGAGGAACAAAGTTTCATAGACATAAAAGCATACAATAAATCCTACCCATTCCTTTTAAACAAAACTTATGGTGCTGCCAAATGGTGTGGAATTATATAATTATCAGTTTTGCTTGTTAGATAATTGTACTTTTTAAATACTTTCCTTAAAATAGCTTTAAAAATCTACATTTGCTACCTTCTCTGACTTAGGGATAATTTTTGGGGTTTTGTCTGGTTTTTTTGTTGTGAAAATGTTGCATAGGATGACATTATTAAAAGTAACCAAAAGAAAGTTTGGACATTTTTTTCATCCTTAATCACAGAAGAGGCTGTTTCATCTGCTTGGGTCTCAAGTTCCCCACCCACTCTCAGTGTAAGTGGGATGGTCTCAAGATTCATGGAACAGTTGAAAAATTCTTAGAATTTCAGACATGCAAGAGAAAAAGACAAAGACAAGGACTCACACAAAAACAATGGAGAGAAGGAGTACTGACTGTCCTGCGTTTATATTATGAAAGAGCTGTGCACTGCCATTGTTTTGGGGTTTTAATATGTTTATTCAGAAATGTGTTGTTGTTGTTGTTGTTGTTGTTTTTGCAGTCTTACAGAGCAAACCAAGGGAGTTCTGAACTACATCTGTACTCTTTTGATTTTTGAGGCAACATCTCCCTAAATTTCCCAGGCTGAACTTGAATTTGGGATTCTCCTACCTCGACCTCTTGAATAGCTGGGATTATGGGTAGGTGTCGCCACACCTGGCTTTTTTTTTTTAATTACAACACTTATGAGGATTTGAACCATGCAATTTGTACTGTTTATGTTGGAAAAATAAGCACAATTTAAAAATAGTACAATGTATGACATTAAAAAATGAAAACTAATATTAACAACAATTTCAGATAATTGAGAGAGAGGAGCATTTTGCTTTTGCTGTTGGAACACCCGTATCTGTTCTCTGGAGCAGTAGGTCAGGGTTTCCCTTCCGCTGTCTGCTTTCCTTGCTTCCACTAACTCAGTTTAGGCACTCTGGATGCCAGCAGCTGATAACGCTGTTGTTTGGTTTGAATATTGGAATTGCACTACCACCTAGTAATTATGGAGCAATTTCTTACTGAAGACCACACTCAAAATCTATTAGGTTGACTGTCACACTGCACTCAGAAGGGTGACTGAGCTGAGAAGAAAATGCATGTGGTTGATTTGGCCTGGGAAAGAATTTCTTTGTGGTCTGGTAGTGTTCCAATGTGACTTTTAAACATGTCCATTAACATGATACTGACTTCTTCCTGTAATGCATACAGAAAATGAAATTTTGGGGGAAAACCCTACTAGATGATAGAGTCATTTGTACCTCAGCTCAACCTCCTTATGAAATTCTGTTATGTTGTCTTTAATATTTACAGTTGTGGCATTTTAGACTTGAGCTTAACCTATCCAAGGCACTGTGTATACATCACTGATAGTTGCCACTTGGAATCATAAAATAGATCTTTTCTCCCCCACATTATCAGAGACGCACACAAAACATTTTTACGATCTCATCTTCATTTCCGTAATTTACGTGAGCATATTTCTTGACTGTCTTAACTAGAGTGCAGGGAAAGCAGAGCAGGTCTTGTCGCCCATTTCTTCTTGAAGCATGCTGAGAAGGCAGACGCTCAGCCTCTGTGATTTGATCGGACTCGAGTTCCATGGGCTTCTTATGCGCAAGGACCACTGGGTGTGCTTTTGATTGCTGACTCTTCTTTGTCAATACAGCTGGATACAGACCGATTCTCAGGAGCGGGCCCTTAACTTTCAAATTCACTTGTGGCTGATGTTTCATTAACACTGCCCCAACACTTGTTTTCAGTTTAAAACACAGCTCCTCTAAACAGCTGCCTCTCTTGGCATGAAAGTCACTGAGCACCTCTCCCTTATTGTGGTGACGTCGGTCAGGAACTGGAGTACATTTTCCAGGGCTTTGTCCAGATACAGGCTGAAGTAACTGCCGTCACAGACACAATGCAAACGCCCTTTCGCCGCCTATCCCTGACATTATGTGACTTCCCATACTGCCTTGAGTAAGGAACTTTTACCAACAGCCTTTTCTGGTTTCTTTCCAGGCATGATTTTGTTATAATTACTGTGACTGTTTTTACAAGACACTCCTGCAACATGGAGCAACGTGCCTGTAGCTGTAGTCTTTTGTTCAGTCGTTAATTGTCAACTTATCAGTTTCTCACTGGAACACATGATTTATTCTGGGGATAGGGAAGCATTTGGTTTACCTGCCTGCAGTGGTGGCCCCGTCTGTAAGCTTAATCTGAAAATGATGAAATGCATAGATGACTTCCTGAAGTTTTTGGACAGAGTCTCAAGAGTAGACCTCACTGCTCTTGATGATGAGGACTCAGCAGATTGCTGATCCAGTGAAGTCAGACTTTAATCTTCATTGTTGAACCTCCTATTTGCTTTTTAAAGTAGAAAAAAAAATCAAGAGAACAAAACAAGACACAACAAACAAAACGTGTAGGACCATGGGAAACCACACACCAATTCTCGGCATCATTCACTTATTGGGGCGTAGACAAATCTATATTTGCTACTTCTATTGACGACTTCTTTAAGATTCGTTTAAACCATTACAGTTGCCAATGTTTTCATTTTCTTTATCCCTTTTAGGTTTTAAGACAGACTTCATAAAGCTATGAAAATTCAGTGGAAAGAAATAATAAAACCATCCTTTAAATAGAGCTGCTTTTGGAAATTTCAGATGCTCTATCAAGATTGCACATTGAATTTCTAACTTTTTAAACACTAGATAAAAAAAATGTTGCCCAAAATCATACTGAAAAGCAATGACACCCGAATTAGAGACTGTACTGTAGTGACGGGCTGTGATCAATCACAGTCTGGTGGCTTCTAAGCCAATGTGACACTGGAATTATGTGTGGTATGGTGATGAATAGAAATTCAGATTATATTAAAGAAAAATTTAATCGGTTTGAGAAATTGCCTCAAATTTGATGAGTTATAAAACTTCTCTGACAGCATTCAACATTCTATAATGCATACACTGTAGGGTTACAGTCTTAATCCACCTCATATCTTTCAGAAAAATAAAGTCATGAAACTACCTTACATGAAGATATAATTACTGTTAAGAATTTTAGACTGTGGATTGAGGGATTCCTGAGGTGAGGGTCACGTGATTCTTACTTGAAATGTATTTTGTCTGCATATCACTATTTTTGACCATCTTTGTGTCCTTGGTGCCTGGTGTAGTGTCTGGAACATAATAGATATCCTTGATGTGCTAAACAAATATTTATTTGGTGAATAAATAAACTGACAAGGCTGCAAGATATGATAGGAGCATGCGCTAGGATTCCAGTTTTTTTCCTGCCAACTTATTAGGCCGTTGAACAAGTTTCTTAGGCTCTTCAATTTTTTACTTTTATGTTTAAACAGGAAACAGCCCTGGAAAAAGGTCAAGAACAACTCTGTCACACAGAATTATAAAGCTTAAAAGAGTTGGGCTTTTGTGGAAACTCCTGCATGATAGTTCAAAAATATTCATCTTAACTCACATATGAAGCTTCTCTTCTTGTTGGAGATTCTGAAAAGGTTAGAGAAGGGGACTAACTCTATAGAGAGACAGAAAGGGTTAGATTAAACCAGGATGACTGTCTTGAACTTGAGAATGAGGAAATTTTATTTTACTCCTACGTCTTATCATTGTTAGGCATGTAAATAAATGACCTTTGTTGAGTAACTCTTTTTCATTTCATCCAAGACAGAACACAGACAGGTTGGTGCTGATCAGGGGTGGGCAAACTTTTTCTTTGAGAGACCTTGTAGGCTACGGAATCTCTTTTGTAATGACTCAAGAACAGCACAGGCAATATGTAAATTAATATTCATAGCTATTTTCCAATGAAATTTTATTTATAAAATTAACAGTGGACCAAATTTTGCTACAAGTTTTATATAGTTTCCCCTCCCCACCCTAAAACGAAGGTCTTTCAGCTACATGAAGAACCAGAAAAGATTTATCTACTTTCTCTCTGTTTTTCTTTGAGGACAACACCCATATCTGAGGTGATGTTGTATTGTTCCACATTAACATGAACCAAAAGAATTTATTGAAGGCCAACTGAATCATGGATGGGCTTCTTTTAAATTTTTATGTAGGAGAATCTGAGCTCATATTTGAGAATATCTTTATAGCATTTTCATTTGCAATGCATTCCATTAGGTAGGCACGAACCATACATAACTGTTTTTCAAATGTGCATTTGTATATATTTGTCTTTGACTTTATATGCCTACATATCTTATTCTGAGACCTTAGGACTGATTACAATTTACTTATTATCTTCTCTTGAGAACAGGTTTGATAATTCAATAAGACTGCACATAATATTGTATTGGTTTAACTTTTTCTGATTTAAATTTAGTTCAGTATTTTAGCTACTAATCCACTTGAAATCTGTACTAAACATTTTTCTGTCACTGAGACCAAATACCCGACACTTCAAGAAGGAGAGGTTTACCTGGCTTACAGTTTCAGGGCTCTCAGTCCGTGTTTGGTTGGCTCTGGTGGAAATGGCATGGCAGAAGGGCCCTCTGGAAAGCAGCTTAATGCATGGCTGCTTTCCCGGAAGCAGGGAGAGGAGGAGGAGCCAGAGGGAGAAAGGCACGTCTGCAGTGATCCAGCTCCTTCCTTCGCCGAGGCCTTGTCTCCTAACAGGACAGTTATCAGCTCACTAACGGATTAATCCAGCAGTGATTCCAGTGCCCCCATGATCCAGTCACCTTTCCAAAGATACCTCAGACTTTTGTGGGGTATTTGAGATCCAAATCACAATCAAATTTTACCCTGAATCTGCTTCTATACTGAGAATGTTTGAGCTTTCCTTTTATTACTACCTGCAGCTAGAAACTGCTTAGCAGTTTTGAAAATAATTTTATTTTTATTGCTATAATACAGAGATGATTATCTGTATCTTTCACAGCACAGAGTGCCATATTTGTGGGCATTGGGAGGGTCCAGATGGCAACTTTACTAGACATTGGAAATAAACTGATTTGTTTAAAATCAGGAGTTGTATCCAGGAAAAGTGATAACATATTTTAGATATATTCCTTAAATCATGTCTACACACAGCTGACACAGTTAAAATTAACCAAGTGACAAGTGAGGCCACGTGCTTGGGAAAATACGCATTTTGTCTTAGGCAGTAGTTTTGATTTCTTCCTCTGTGGACCTCTTACTAGAGTAGACTTAAGTCAAATACAGGGAGCCTCCAAACCAGACGGAGACGTTTGGGATGTCTTCAAGGTAGATAAGGCTCACTGGCTGGATAGAATGAACCACTGTCTGGGTCCCTGTCAACATGGGGGAGAGATCAGGTTGGCTTGGTGTAATCACATCAAGCATACTGACCCACCTTACTTTTCCACCTTTCTGCTGGTGACGGGACACAGAACAATATGAGCCATGGCTTGGCACAGAAGGCGATACTTGAGTAAGGGCTACGTGGAGCAGATGGAGTAGTTTATGGAGCGAGACGAAGGCCAAGACTAAGCGAGGAATCTGCAGTAGCTGGAGCCCGGAGCAGCCATGTGAGAGTGGTAGGAGATGAAGGATGAGTGGTAGAAACACCCTGAGATGGAAGATCATTGAAAATCATACTAAGATGTGTAGCTTTTAACTCTCAGGAGGCACAGAGCCACTGGAAGACTTCATTTTTAGTGGAGAAATTATATAACCATGTAGCTCATAGGGAGAAAGACATCCTTGGCTCCAAGGAGACTCATGATGTGGAAACAAAACTGGGAGGCAATTAGACAGATAAAGGGGGGAGATGACTGGGGTGATTCAGCTGGGATAGGACGAGAGCTGAACAAGGTGACGGAAGTGAGGTAGGACAGAAGAGGAGGCAGAGGGTCTGGGGTTGACATTAGTCCCTGCGTTATGGCTTGGAGAACTGAATTAAGTAAGACCAAGAGTTCAGTAGGAGGGATAGATTTGTGGGGTAAATTAAGAAATTTTTTAAAAATCTGCTGTAAAAGACGAAGTTGTCCAGTAGGCAACTTAATTGGATCTTGTGAGAGATGAGAGAAGATCAGTAAGAAATTGAAAACAAGGAATTGGATAAGATCATGCAGATCATATCAAGGATAAAATCTTGATAAATAGCAGTATTTAAGTATTTAATAGAGGAAGAGAGACTCACAAAGGAGTAAAAGTGTTGCCTTGAGAAGGGTGGGTAGAATCAAAATAGAAAGGTGCTAAGGAAGTCAGGACAGGAGAGAGTTTTAAAAAATGAGTTTCAACACCAGTCATAGCTGCAGAGATGAAAAAAA
>PVJX010051730.1:0-10213 GCA_004027295.1 Dolichotis patagonum | reverse complement strand
TAGTGCTCTTAGTATTCAGGCAGGGTTTCAACCAGGGGAATAGTTGTTCCATTAAATTAGAATTTGAGCCTACCACCTATTCATTTGGGTTTGTAGATGTCAGCTGGTTATAGTGTTAAAAACATAGCCACAATGACTGGTTATATTTATAAGAGGAAAATAGAATTACTGCTGTACAATGGAAGCAGGCAGAAGCATGGATGACTCTCTTCAACCCCCTAAATTAGAGCAGAGTATGCATACAAACAACATGCATATGCCCATTAATATTCATCTTTCTTAGAAACAATTATGTTGGTGGTTATTCTCCATGGATCTGAATTTCTGCCAGTCTTATAGCTAAGACATTACCCTCTGCTCCAGACTGATCAGGCCCACAACCTCACAACATGTAGAATGTGAAGGCTTACACAAAAGAAACAAGTGGTATGATTTTAGGGCTCCAAGGTATCAAATCTCTAGCAGAATTCGAGATACTCCAGGCTGAGACAAAGAACTCTGGGAGACCCATATTTATTTGTTTGGTTTTCAAACAGGAGATAATGAAAAAAATGCAGGAACTGACCTTGGGAGTCAATTCAAAGACTTCTCCAAATAGTAAATTATGCTAATTAGGAGAACCATCTTATCTCCAGCTTGACATCACAGCAGGACTGAGCAGGAATGAGATGCCTGCAGCTATGGTCTCTAGTTAATTGGGGTTGGAGCCAAGTATGGTGAGCTGTGGTCTTGTCTTACCCTTTGTGGCATCACATCACAGACCACTACAGACCTCAGCCATAGAGGTTCACTTACTATGAATCTGCTGCCTATCTCCAGAACAAGGGGTTTAGGCCTGGGACAGACTTACAAGAGAAAGCCAATTGGTTCATTTTAAATCGTGCTCAGAGCCACTTCATAAGTGATCTCCATCAGATATTTGTGCAGCTGACAACCTGAAAATACTATGTTATCTCCCCTCCATGGGAAAATTTCACTATCCTTGAAATATACAGTGTCTCTAGTATAGAAGATACTATAGAAGTTCCCTAACTTAAGTTCTGCAACACAATCCAGTGTGTACACACTATTCATGTAGAACACTGTGTATTCATGTAGAATTCACATGCTACCTCCATGAGATTTTAGGTTAAGAAGAGCCATATAAACATGATCATGCCTATCTATGAATAAGAAATTCCTTTGTCTCTGCTACAGAGATCTCATTCTTCTGCCAATATCCATGAAATTGAGCAGCTTTCACATAGACTAAAATCTTTTCCCAGTTCTTTCCTTCACAGCTCTTGATTATTCCACTTAGTAAAATGCCCCAATCATCTGAGCTACTAAGAGAAAACTAATATGCAATGGGTGCCTCAAGAAGTAAATCTTAACTTCTTACAGCTTCCTTGTAGCTACCTGAAAACATGAAGATTTTGCAACTATCCAAATTTTCTTCAACTTTTGTCATGGAATTTTGCTACATTAAATTGTGACAAATGTTTAAAGGTTACTTTAACAACTTTAGTACTGATTTATATGTGAAAATAGTAAGTTAACCAAGCACTGAGTAACATACTATTATACTACTGTTAGTACTACTATTTATCAGTATATTCCTCCCAGAAAACTATCAGCAGTGGATATCACTATGCTTACTTTGCAAATGAAGAAACTGAGGCAAAGAGTGCCAGGTAAATCAACCAACTTTATTTTTTTTCTCAATCTTTAGCAACAGCCTTCTCAGCTCTTAGGATCCTATCTGAAATACCAGTCCTCTTGCCTGTATATATTACAAACTCCACCTTTTCTGTTCTTTTATTTCTTTATAGTAGTTCTTCTTAACATGCCATAAAATGTTACTTATTTTTTCATTATGTATTTCTCACACTACAGTGTAAGTTCCATGACAGTCAGGATTTTTTTCTTCATGGTTGTATATCCCTAATGGCTAGCAGAGCGACTCATAGTATTCAATGAATTTATTGGATGAATCAATGATTGGCTGAATAAATGCATAGATGAGCCTGAATTAAAAGACTAACCTAACTCCTAAAACCCTGAAAGACCTGTTAGTGGACTATTGTATAAGTACCAGCCAAAGGTAATAATTGCTTGAATTAGGGTGGACACAGTGGAAGTGGGAAGAAACGGATTTATTCAGGGCTTGTGGAAACATCCAGTAGAACAAGCTGATGGATTGGAAGGTGGGAGAAAGAAAAAAGTCCTGGATAATTGTTGGATATGACC
The DNA here is from genome assembly GCA_004027295.1 of Dolichotis patagonum. Lineage (NCBI taxonomy): Eukaryota > Metazoa > Chordata > Mammalia > Rodentia > Caviidae > Dolichotis > Dolichotis patagonum. The sequence goes on along the minus strand of PVJX010051730.1, from coordinate 7,984 downwards.
AAAAATTTACTTTAACTAGATTAGAAGTTAGGAAGCGCACTCATTCCTCAGATTAAGGAAGTACCAAGGCATATGACTTGGTTAGCAGAGTAAAACTGGATTTCTGCCTACTTTCCCCTTTACAGTCCTTGTTGACAACCTTACACAAGGGCCTTGCACCTGGAGTTTTGTACATGTGCTGAGTTGGAGAATAAACTATCATAGCAGATTTCTTGTAGTTCTGCTTGCCAAGGGATAAGCAAGAGTGCCGTCAAGTATGATGAGAGTACAAGAGTTCAGCAGTTGCCAAAATGTGCTGTATAGTATAGTTTAGATCATTTGATGTTAGATTAAATTTACATTAGTAGTCAGAAATATGCAAAAGCAAGTATTTAAAATCCGGTATACATTCCAATAGGGAACCAATCATTTGTTAGTAGTGATTTATAAGTATAAATAGGGGCAGTTTACCAAAATATATAATTAATATTTATCATAGCCTTGAAATACAAATCATTTAAATTACATTGAAAAATCATTGGAGATTCTAATGCAAGCCATACATTATCTGCCCCAGATCATAAATTGGCCAAATCTTGCCTAAATTTAAGATTTTCTATGTGAAAATTGTAATCATATTTTAAAAAATCATCCCAAAATACCATCTTACCTCTCCAGCCTTTATATGCTGAATTTAACATTGAATTGTAGCTGAGGGAAAGTGGACAAGGCTACTAGGTATTTGACATAGTGTATGTATTTGTGTCAGGAGGGAGAATGTATGAGCAGCAAATATTTTGACCCAATCAACAATCGGTTTATTAACCATAACATTTATTCTTTCTTATACAATAATTTCCAAATTCAAGACTGTTTTAACCCTCATACTCCCACTTATAGCCTGGTGACTGACTATATAGATACTTAATGAATATTTACTATTGTTGAATGGGTATTGATTATATCCATCCCCTCAATTTATTTTCATGGGAAAGAAAGGCAAACAAAACAGATGAAAGATTATTCATGCAACTACATGGGCTGTACAGATATTGAATAAACCCAGAATATAAAGTAAGGTGGATTACAGTTGATACATTTTGTCAACTTGAGAAGTTTAGGAGTTTAAGAAAAATCCTGGGTCAGCAGGGAGCCAGGATCCTTATTTTGTAAATATCCTCATCCTGTACAAGAGGAGGGCACAGAGTGAGTGCTTCATCTCCCTGAGAGGGCAAGGGGTGGCCTGCATACATATAAGGGAAGAAAAGAGACTTTTTCTCCCCTTTTTTGTTCTGGCTGCTTTTGCTGCCTGATGGCTGCTGCCTTGAGATGTTGTCCTGGTGCCATGTCACCCTGCCTTGGAGCCAGCTGATGATGGACTGAAACTTCCACAAACAGTGAGCTAATAAACCTTTCCTTCCTTCATTTTGAGTGTCAGGTATTTTGTCCCAGCAATGAAAGAAATGTAACCGAGAAAGTAGTGACAAGAAATGTGAAGCAGAGAGGAGACAGGTTTGTAAAGAGTGATTTGTGAGGAGATGTGCTTGTGCATGTGTACTGCATAGGGAGGCCCTGTCTTGGGAAGGAGCATCTGAGCAGAGAAGAGTTCTAAAAGTAAAAGAATTAACCAAGGGTCAGTTTTAGCTATCAGAAGGGAAGAGGTCCAGGTAAGTGCCAGTCTGCCATGTTTTACTAACAATAAAAAGGTCACCCTCACTGGAGCATAGTAAACAGAAAATGGTACCAAATGAAATCGAGAAGGACATGGGTAAGCATGTAGGAATTCATAGGCCCCTACAAGAACACTGACATCATGGAAGGGATTCATAACAGGGAAAAAGAACTCCTGTGGCTAGAGTAAGGAAAACAAAACACGAAAACACAGGGATGAAAACAAACTGTCATAGGAAACCAATTAGGAGGCTCTTCCAATAAAATCAGTAAAGGTACTAAGAAGTCAGATTTGAAATATACAGTATTTTTAAGATTTATTTAAAGGATTTTTTTGTCTATCCTAAGAAGTTTTTCTTATTGGTATGCCAAACAACATTTATTTTTAATACATAATGCACTTCTAGTATCACATCCGCCATATTATTTACATGATTTTCATTATTTTAGTTCTTTTCACCCATTATAAACCCCTCCCATGACATCCCATCTCGCTTGGGGATATAAGCTAGCATCCTCACAGGTTATTTAATTATAGCTATCATATGTGCATGCATTTCTTTAGTACTTTGCAAAACAGTATAGCAATTACCCTTAAAATGTTTGGTTAAGTTCAATACTTTATCTCCTAAGTCTTCTAGAATTTCCTTTATGCCAGTAAGGTTTATCTCCAAATGTTCATCACCATGCTGTACAACTGCTTTTTCGTTTTGCCGCTGTGCTGTTTGTTTGTTTGTTTGTTTGTGTTGGAAGTCTTGCCACATTGCCCAGGCTAACCTTGAACTTCTGAAGTCAAGCAATCCTCATGTTTTAGCCTCCCAAGTAGCTGGAATTACAAATATTGCAATCATGCCTGACTTACACATCTGTTTGGATGAAAATGTTTTGACTTGATTGCAGAACTGAATTTCAATACTTGCCATACTATTCGTGAATAAGTGTCTCCTAAGATATTAATAAGAGTTAAAATGTGAGATGTGGTCAAAATATATGGTGAAGGTTTAAATTTTTTAAAAATGTTACAATAAAAGACACACTGCCATTAATTCCCATCAAAATATTCCCCTTCACTTTGAACACACTTACCCTGTTTTCCACTTTCTGAAGCAGTTCTGGAAGTTGTATTTCCTGATTTTCTTTACAAGGGGTGATCAAAAAATACAGTAAATGTTGCAGCTGAGTGCTATCCAACGGGAGGACAGGCTCATAAAAGCACGACAGTGTATCCTCATCCACATTGTTCACCAGATCTGGCACCATGGAACTTAGGAGTGCTCCTCAAAACCAAAATGGCATGTAAGGTAAATGTTATAAATCCATTCAGGACATTGAGGCAGCCAAGACAGCTCAACTAAAGACACACACAAAGAAGGACTTCCAAAACTACTTCATAAAACAGCAAGATCAATGAAACATGTTTGAATTAAAGAGTATTTTGAAGGGGATTAATGGCAGTTTGGCTGTCACTATATTTTTAATTTAAATATTAACTGTATTTTTATACCACATTGCTATCCTCTAAGAAATAAAAGCTTTAATGTAGCGAGGGAAGGGAAACTCCACTGCTGGATGTGACAATTGGTGAAAACCCACTGTAGCTGAAGTAAAAGGAAAGGAAAAAAGTTCCATTCCCTCAAGAGGAGCAGAAGGCTAGGAATACTCACTAGGCCCAGCACTGTATCTGTAGAAAGGCAGAACCACTTTGACCAAGTGTGATATCACCAGAAACCTGGCTCCATATATGAGGAACATCAAAAAGGTTAAATAAACTAGGAAACCAAATCATGTTAAGTAAAAACTGTGGAATAATTCCTGCTTTACAGCTAATTATCTTTTACAGTTATGTTTGTTAATCTCTTTAATATCATGATCAAAAATCTTTACAAAATTAGAAACAGAAAGGAACTTCCTAGACCTAACATGGGATATCTGTGAGAAATTCAGAGTTTCTAAACAGCGTAATACTTAATAGTGAAAGATTGAACGCTTTCCTTCTGAAGTCTGGGACAAGATAGGGATGTTCTGCTTCATCGCTCCTATATGACATCATATTGGAAGCTCTAACTGTATTAAGGTATAGCCTGCACTTAAAAACTGTTAATTGATTTTTCTCAAAGGTATAAAAGCAATTCAATACTATATACATCAGCACGCTCACCACCCACCCACCCACCCACACACACACACACACACAAAACACCTCCCTCATGTCTTATAAAAAATTATCTCAAAATGGAAAATAGATCAAACAACTAATGTGAAAAATCTGTGAACTTGGGTTTGATGATGAGTTTTTAGGTACACTGGTGGAAGCTTGATCTATAAAAGAAAATAGTTAATAAACTGGAATTTATCAAAATTTAAAATTTCTATTCTATTAAGACACTTTAATACTCAAGCCACAGACCAAAGAACATATTTGAAAATTTATACAGAGAATATAAAATATTCTTGAAACCCAACAATAAGTAAACAGCCAATAAAAAAGTGAACAATAGCCTTAAAATGACACTATGGAAAGATTTTTGGATGACAAAGATATATTAAATGTTGGTCATCATCACTAAATATTAGAAAAATGCATATTGAAACCGCAGTTAGGTACTCATGACTAAAATAAAATTAAAAATTACCAATACCAAGTGCCTGTGATTATGCAAAGCAGGAATTCTTCATTGTTTATGGGAATGCAAAAATGCTATATTCACTTTAGAAAAATTTGGCAGTTTTTTAATAAAGTTAAATATACATAGCCAGGCGTGGTGGCACATACCTGTAATCCCAGCACTTGGGAGGCTGAGGCAGGAGGATCATTGCAAGTTAAAGACCAGCCTGGGCTACAAAGTGAGCCCAAGCCCAGCCTGAACTGCATAGTGAGACCCTGTCTCAAAAAGACCAAAAAAAAAAGTTAAATATACATTTACAGTGTGACCCAGCAATCCCACTCCTAAGCTCTTAACCAAATGAATTGAAAATCTATGTACCCAATGCTTAAAGTAGCTATATTTATAACTGTGAAAAACTGGAACAACCAAGAGATCCTCCAACAATAGCACATACAGATGGTGATGTTACGGAATACCTGGCAATGAACATATGCCATTCATTTATCCAACAACATTTATCCAAGACCATAGATGAATCTTACATGCATTTAACTAAATGAAAGAAGCTAAATCAAAATTATTATTCAGTAATTCCCACTTTTAGGAAATTATGGAGAAAGAAAAATGACAGGAACAGAAAAAGAGATCAGTGGTTGCCAGAAGTCAGGAAATATGTTGACTACAAAAGGGGCAAGGGAGACAAATTCTACGGTGGTGAAATTGCTCTATATGGTACTGTAGTGTTAGAGACATAATTCTCTGTAGTTTTAAAAACCCATAGAACTGTCAATAACTGAAATGACTTTGGCAAAGAGAATTTTGACTACATGTTATGAAGGAAGATTTAAAAAAAAACCGCCAGTCAATAAATCTTTTTCTTATATTGGTATAGAGTAACAAATGTGCAAGTACTATATACTGTAACAAATTTTTAGTTATTGCCAGATTTCTCATTGTTAAAGAAAAAACAGAAGCAAGAAGAAAAGCTAAATAAATGCTGCAATATTGGATTATAATTAAAAGGATAAGTACAAATTCATTTTATGTAGACAGATACAGAAATAGAGATTAATCTATAAAATTAGTTAATATACATAAACACATTTTTGTAGGTATCCACTGGACAAAAATACAAGAAACAAAAACACCCAGTGCTCAGATTTTAATCTTTAAATCGTGTTCTTCCGCTAAAGTAACCAGAGCTTCTTGACCAATTTTAGGTCTAGGAGGGGAAAATTCGAGTGACTTATAGTACCAGAAAGTAAAGAAATCCTTTAAAACAAATGATTTTCAAAAGGACACAGCAGCCTCCCAATGGTGAAAAGCCTACCAATGATGAAAGTTGGATAATTCAAACAGCAAAATATTGTGTTGAATTATACTCAATAAAATAAATTTCTGTGACTTCATTTTCAAATAGATGAATAATTATAAAGGAACTGAACAAATATTTCTTAAAGAATTCTAAGTAATAATTGTAGAAGCAATGAGGGAAACAGAAAATTGTCATTAGAACACAATAACAGCTTCAATAGACACCAAAGATGAATGCTAAAATTAGTGAGTCAAACTCTAGGGTGAAACAGGAGTTTTTACCTCATTTCTTTTACTCCATGAGCCTCTAGTTCTATTCTTTTTCTGCCTTCAGATTCGATCCTAATGCAATTACACTTTGTACTGAAGTTTTACTGTCTTACATATCTTGATAACATTTAAATTTTTAAATTTCCTGTAATCAAGTCTCTAAATGCTAAGAAAAAATGTAGATTGAGTTATCAATACAGCTATTGATGGGAACTTGGTCAAAACAACACAATCAACAAATCATGATAATCATTAAAGATTAAAAATGCATTGCTTAATAAGAGGGATGGACCTGGTGTTTTTTTCTTTTTTCTTTTAATTTCACCATGTATTTATGGATAGATTTACCTCTTGCTACAATGAGCCATTAATTCTTGTCTTTTGCTTTCCTTCTTTTTAAAAATAGGTTTAACTTTTACAAAGCTATGTGTATATAAAAAAGTAGATGGTCACTGAAACTTTGTTACAAATGTCTCTATTCTTTGAATTCCTTCCTGGTTACACAGTAAAACTTGCTCAGTGATTTACTATTAAAAATATTTTAAACAATGTTTAAAAGGTTCCTCAATTAGGTACTCTTTCAACTTTTAGGAGTGCAAAGAATTAAAAACAGTCACACTGGATTTGTTACACAGATATTAGGGTCATTTGCTCTCAGCGGCCAATTTATGTTCTTAAATGATCTCTTTGGCCCGTGGAGCCAAAATTCTGCAAATCTATGTGTTTTCATAGGAAAGTTACTAAGGACAGGCCTTGTCCATAGGCATTTTCTGGGGTTGGATTTGCAGATAAAGTGAAGGGTGTGCTTCAAACACCTGAGTAAGGTCGCCTTACAGAAAACAAAGCGGCAGATAAACATCCGCATGTTGCTCTGTGACATGTTCAAGTAGCTGACAGGCCCTACTGAGTTTTACCAGACTTCTTCAGCTGCCAGAGCTGCCCTTCTCCCCTGGCCTCAAGGATATCATTGAAGCCTCAAATCAACACCAATTTTAGTGCCTTCCTTGAGTGAGAACTACACAGATGTTTACTGCGCAGGCGCAAGGGCGGGGCTCGGGCCACGGAGACCGTTGGTGATTGGACAAAGCAGGCGCCGGGGGTGGGCCTCCCAGGGACGCTTTTTAAAAGATGCGCTGAGCCGCGTGTTCCAGCCTGAGAAGCGGTTGACGCTGGACTGAGAAATGGCGGCAGCAGGCGGTAGCCGGAGAACCCGTAGCCTGAGGCTAGGCCTGCACTTGACCAATGCCCGCCTACCCGCGGGGTCCTCCCCAGAAGAAGGCGAGAAGGACAAACTCAGTGAGTAGGAGCTGTGCTAGAATTTGGGAGGCCAACATATGCTGTGGTGTTTTTTTCTTGACCCTGCTAATTTCTCTGGTGATCCCTGAGTAGAATTAAGGGTTTCCTCAGACGGCTGCCCTTTCTTACCCTCCTTGTAGTAGAGTTAGTGAAATGGTTTCAGAAGACGAGTTCAGTATCTATTAAAATTCACCAAGCAGTCATGAAATCAATTAGAGGGACTTGACCTCTAGTTATGAGTGTGTCTGTGTGTAAAAACTGTTAATGGCAAATCAGAGTTTAGGCTCATTTTGTTTTTCCAGAATATTTTTAATACTTCGTTTCCATTTTTCACCAATTTTATAATGATCTGTAGGTGAGAAAACTTCTGACAGCAACGACTGGTTTCAGAGGTCCAGGGTCCCCAGCTTTGCTCAGATGTTGAAAAAGAACTTACCCGTTCAGCCAGTTGTCCAAACAGAGACTCTTCCTGCAAGATGTTCCTCTGAGAGTGGCAACCTGCTAAATATGGCCTCCAAGGTCACACAAGTGACAGGTATGCTTTCTTTTCATTTGTAGTAGCACCTGAATGCTTCAAGATTCTGAGATGGCCAGTGCATTCTTTGAGCCCCCAGGTTTAAATGTTTCCTGGGTGTACTGTATACATGTTTCCCTGAGGCTACTTCATATCTAGAGAGGATCTGACTCCCAGCACTGAAGGGAAACCTGAGAAGTCCTACCCTAGCTGCTCACATAATTCATTACTACCTTTGCTGCTGAAGGCTTCAAGTATGTTTTATCTTTTTCGATGTAAGGCCTCAGAGAAAGAACTGGAGTTACATAACTTTGTATTCCAGGCACCATTCAAC
>PVJX010051729.1:0-10210 GCA_004027295.1 Dolichotis patagonum | reverse complement strand
GTGCTCATCAGAGGGGCCCAGGCCTCTCTATGCCTGGTGCACATGCTCCTGTTAGAGCCAGAGGTCACATGGCGCAGGGCACAGGGCTGACTGATGTACCCCTGTTCTGGTGAGAGAAGATGACTTCTTTTTCCTTTGCAGAGAAATAACAGATTATAAATGATTAATGCGGGCTGGGATGCATAATGACTTTATATTACCATGAGTGTCTTTGCATAAGGATAGTAAGACAAATCTTCTTGGTCTCTAATGAGGGTCTGGAATAAGATTCCAAGATCCGAAGGTGCGTGATGGCAGCTTGCCTCTTTTCCCCTGAGCAACCTGGTGAATGCTTGTGGAAGTGGGGTATCAGGGCTGGTGAGTATCTGATGTGGGGACAGAAGTGCTAGGCATCAGCCTAAACCCAGGCAGGAGCTGCTCTGCTAACGAAATTCACTGGGAACACCTCGGTCCCCTTGACGGGGCCTTGCCAGAAAAGGAGGCTGGATACTCACAGTGGTGTTTTAAAGGAAGGAACTGGAGTGTGGAATGAGGGAGTGTCAGGACCTGGAAGGGTAGGTGTGGTGGCCAGTTGTATATGATGTATATGAAGAGGGAGGTGGCAGTGGCCTCAGAACCACGAGGAAGCTGTTCTGGAGGCATTGGTTCCTTGTTGGGGCCTTTGCAGGTTCCTCCCTACCTGTCCCCAATCCCAGGCACACCTGAAAGCCCTCAGAGTCTTCCTCCAAACCTGTGCTTCTCAAACTTTCCTGCACACACAGATCAACTGGGGATCTTGTTTAAATATAGCCCTTGATTCAGAGGCCTGGGTGGTGTCTGGGATTCTGTATTTGCAGCAGATTCTCTTGAGATGCCCAAGCTGTTGTTGTGGAGGACATGCTTTGGATATCAAGGTCGAAGCCCTTGTATGCAGCATCCTTGGGGGTCACCAAGGAACTTCCTGGAAATGCAAATTCTCAGGTCCTATTTCCGCATCAGGGATGTACTCCAAGCAGCCCTGCACGATACCGGTGCATGTTTGACTTTGACAAGTACTGTAACAAACTAGACGTGAGCTAGTCTCCTTTAAAGAACAGAGTATGTTGCTAGCAGAGGCCTACCCAGGAAGATACCCTCATTGTCTGCCAGCTGGACCCTGGAAAATGTCCTCTGCTCAGGGGGAAGCTGGCAGGGGTTCCGGTATCACAACTTCCTCAGAGCCCTCTAAAGGCTGAGCAGCTGGGCCACTCCCTGTGACGATGGAGTTTGTGGCAACATTGAGGAAGGGTGGATAGTTTATGGGAGAAAGGAGAAGAAGGTTTCCTCAGGTTGGTAGGGGAAAAGTGGATGCAGAGAAAGAGGGTTCTCTGGGCTTTGCCTCTGGTACAGTGGAGTCTACACAAGCCAGAGCCATGAGTCCTGCTGAGTCCTTATGCCCAGAGGACACGGAGAAAGGACAAGGGAACTCTTTTCACAAAACTCACCAGCTATGTTCTCATCCAGTTAATTAACGAGGAAAACTAAATTAAACCCTAAAGCCTTGTTCATTTTGGAGAGGACCTTTGATGTCTCTGAGTGCCGATGCCAAGGAGGTGGGCAGTGCCAGGCTGCAACATCTCCTGTGGATGGCTGAGAAGCCTTCCGTTAATCGTAGCTATTAGACGGCTTTCTTGGGAGTTGTTTCTGATTCATGTGGAATGGATTAAGAGTCTGTTTTGAATCCCCAGGGTCCCCCAGGAAGCATAATTATAGATGCATCGGAATAGGAATTTGGGTCAACAATTACTTTAATGATATGTCTGAAGACTGTGGCCCAGTGAGAGGCAGGCGGAGCGGGGAAGGCAACCAGCCCGTGGGGGGAGACGTGGAGACTTCCGTGAAGAAGTCAGCGGAAGAGGGCAAGGAGGGAGAGGTATGGGTCCTCTCCTGTGCCCTAACACGTGTGCAGAGGTGAACAGAGGCAGCGGGCCAATAAATGGCAATGATATTGGGCATCGGCTTGGAGGTCTCCTTGGAGATAGCAGGGTCGTAGGGAGATGGGATTTGTCATCACGTAGAGTGGGATTCTGCCCCTGATTGCCATCCATTCTGGGCTATGTGACTTTCCGGCAAGTCACTTGACTTTTCTGAGCGTTTCCTCATGCGTCAAAATGCGAGTTAATTCTGCAGGGGTTGTGACGTGGACTGGGTACTCCGTGAACTAGTGATCAAAGAGGGATCTGAGCGGGAGAGATTCGCTTTGCCTAGGAGCTCATAGCTGGTCGGTGGCAGAATTGAAATTCAGACCCAGGTTGATCTGAAGTCCACTGCCACCAAGGACAATGGCCCTGCCTGGCCCTTCGGAGCAAGAGGTGACCCAGCTCACGGCTGCGGGCCTTGTAAGTGGGTGCTAGTGCCCTGCCCCACCCTCCCGCCGTCTGAACACGCCTGTGCTGCCTGTGCCTGTCTCTCCTCCCCTCGCCTTCCTCAGGCCCCACTCCCAGTCCTTGCCCTTCTGTGTGCCTGTCTCCCACAGGGTGAAAGCTTACAAAAGACCCAGAGTCCATGTTTATTTTTATACCGGCAGCACAAGACGACTGAAAAAAACCCAAAACTTCAGCACCACTAAGCGGCTTTGGGATTTGTCCACTCTCCGGCTCCATGGTAGCTGCCAGCCCTGTCAGTGAGGGTCCCGGCAGAACACAGATGCGACATTCAATCTGGGTAAGTTGTTGAGAGTTTAATTAGGGGACAGTTTATCAAACTGAAGTCTTACATTGATTCAAGGGAAGGGACTGTACCCCACCCTCGCTCTCCTCCTCCCTCTCATCTTTCTTGTTCCCCTGTGGCCAAGCTCCAAAGGGAAATGGAGGGGCCAGGTAGGTTCTCGCTGAGAGGGGCCCGGTCCTGCTTCCCAGGAGATGGTGAAAGGTCCAGCGTGAATCCGGGGAGACCAGGAAGAAGCTACCCGGTAAAATTGTGTCCTCTCCAAAGCTTTCTAACACCTGCTGTACCCCACTGCCTCCCTTCAATCCTTCAAACTGGAGGGACACTTTAGAGAGTGTCAGCCTCCCAGCTGCCTAATCGCATCACGTGCTTCGGATTAAGGACCAGACTTCCTCCCAAGTCATCACTTCTTTTTCTAACGCTGCCTAAAGTGGGGATATAAACCGGACCTCGCTGGGGATACAGCTCAGAGTTAAACCATTTGCCTAGCATTTGTGAGGCCTTGGGTTTCATCCCAGCATTAGGGGAAATAAAACCTGACCTTATCCTCTTCCCAGACACAGCTCCCTCCAGCTTCGCCTCAGCCGTCTCCTGGCATCTCCAGCTCATCCTTCGACCACGTGTTACTCTCTCCGGGCCGCCACCCACTCCCTTTTATCCCAGGCAGGCTCTCTGTCTCCCTAATAGCCTTCATTAGTTTGCCACGATTTTGTCACACGGGGCTATTGATGGATGACCCCTCCTCTAAAGACTGATTTCTGCAAGGTCATACACAGCGTACAACTGAAAAATCCAGTGAGTGCTTAACTTTTTAAAAAAAGTTGTGGCTTTAGGTGTGCTGTCATAGCTGCCTGGCTATCCTGATTGATTCAAAACATTTACCCTGACTTCAGGCAAGAACCAAAAGTTGTGCAGTGCCAGCGCTGCTGAACAGGGGAACACCATCATGTTTTACAAGCCCGCCTGTAAGCTGGAGGGCCCTGGGTAGCGGCTTTCCTGTTCTGATCACACCTCATGAACACAATCATGGAAGAGTACTTCAGGAACTGCTTCAGAAGAATGATGGGGGAGGAATAGCAAAGTATCCTTTAGCACATGTAAAAATAATAATTAAGTATTCACCATAGTTTTTGATCACCCTTTGTGTTTTGAAGTCCTAGATGATGCTGGTTTCAAACAGAACTTGCAGTACTTGTGTACCCAAAGCCCATTCCTCAGCTGGGCACGCACTGTGAGCCAGACACGCTGGCTGGCAGTGTCGCTGAGAAGAATTCCCCATCTGCACAGCTTTTGCCACTAGCCAGCTCATTAGGAACTGGACCCCGAGGGAAGGAAGGAGTTGCCTATCAACCGTCTGGTGGCTCAATCAAAAACAAGATCCAATTCTTTCACTCTTCTCTAGGACGCCTCTCCCTCCTGGGGACTTTTTGAAGACTGAGTGATTAACTACCATAAAGGGTTTAGGACAACATCTGGGCTGTGTTACCATGCAGTTGTCATTAGCCCTTGTTAACGTGACATCTTCTCCCTCAACTTCCAGGCTTTTGTACAGAATATCATTCCTGCCGAGTGGACCTTCCCACCCCAGCCTTGCAGATCACATCATTGCCACTTTACTGGTCAGGTAAAGACTGGTTGGGCACAGCTGGCCTCCTGTGTGAGTGTACTGGCTTCAGGAACTGGGAAGCCAGTTGTCCTGAAGTAACGATCAGAGTGTGGGACTAAGCCCTGGGAGGCGAAGAAGAGGAGCCCCAGGAAGGGAACCTGATCTGCCCCCATATCAGGAAACCCCGCACACTCACCCACTTCCCAGCATTCATTTCTGGGTTGACGCCAGCTCTGCTCCTAAGCTAGGTTCTCCTGACACTGAGTATGTGCAAATGCAAGCAGAACTGCCGTCCCCTTATGCTGCCTGTGGTCACACACTGCGGCTTCTCCTTGGAGCTCATTTACTGTGAATCGGGAGGGATAAGCACCTCACACACACACACACACACACACACACGCCCTCTTCCTTGTCTTCTTCCCCTCCACTCCCTCCTTCTTGCTCCTGTTGTCCGCACTGAGTTACTCTCTGGGGTCTGCAGACACCAGAGATGCCCCTGTTTCATCAGAATCCCCGACGCTGGAATCAGATGCCTCCTGAGCACCCTTCCCTTCCTGTCAGCTCCCTTGCTTCCAGCCGCAGTTGTGGTGAGCTGGTCTGTGAATGCTTTGTTTCATGCGGGTGTAGTCGGCCTCACTTTAGCTTACAGTGCACACCTTGGCTCCCCGCTCTGCAGTTCATCTGGTGCAGAGTGTGGGACACCTGCAGGCACCTCTGGGCAAGTCACTGCCGCAGCTGCCAGTTCAAGGGAGGTCACTCACATCAAGAGGCCCCAACTCCCACCATCTGCTGTGCAGGCCCAAGGGGCACCAAATAAGGTTCCAGTGACGAAGTCAGGCTTTCCAGGGCCAGCTGAGCAGCATCCTAACCAGATTCCCACCTTCCCTCAGCCCCTGCCCAGTCCTTCATTCTTGTCCTCTGGGACCAGCCCCATGGAAGCTTCCTGCACACGGTCCTTCCTCAGGCTTTGCTCTTGAAGGCACCATGGCCTCCTGGAGCTACAGTCTCCCTTTCTGTAGATTAGTCCCTGCCCATGTTCTTCAGGGGCTCCTTTCCAAGCAAATCCTGTTCATCTGCTATGGTTTCAATATGGCGTGGCCCTTCTGAAACTCACAGGGACATTTAATCCCCAGGTGAGACATTCAGAGGCAGCACCTTTAAGAGGCAACTAGAACTCTGCCTTCATGAGTGGATTAATCCATACAGTAATCCACTCGTGGATTCGGAGAGTGTCTCTGCTATCAAAGCCATTCTGGCTAGAGGTCCCGGTGTTCCCTGTGATGTCCCAGGCTGCCCTGTGATGCTGTCAGTGGGAAAGGCGTCACCAGATACAGCCCCTCCATCTTAGACCACCGTCAGCCAAAACAAACCTTTTCTCTGACTGACCCCGCCTGTAGCATTGTGTCATGAGCAGCAGAAAATGCTCTAAGATGCCATCTTTTGAGGGTCATCTGAAATTCCACCTCCTCACTTCAAGGATCACTTCCCTTCCTGGGTAACTGTCGCCTTTGCTGAGCGTTGAGAACAGTTTACTCTTCTTTATTTCTCCTTAATGAGTGTGAGTAACAGCGGTATCCACACAATCACCGGCTGACATTCCAAACCCGGAGAGCCAAGCTCAGGATTTGACCCTAATTCTGTGATCCTCCCGAGCCCCTCAGCAGCGGCAGCTTTGCCTCAGTCTCCAGAGCCCCTATTTCTTTTCTCTGCTGACTGTTTTCTCAATCACAGGTAAGTAGACACACACTTGCTGAATGGCTAAGAGCTGTATTAAAAAAAACAAGTACTGCTCAGTCCTGCATCTAGGCCTGCAAGTCATTCTTGACCTCTTGTGCCAGGCTAACCCCTTCCTCTTCCATGAGACCCTGGCAGAGGAACCCTTGGCACTCAGAATTCCTGAACCACCCTTGTCAGCACCCTGTTATGAAGTTTCTCATCTTCAAACAAATACTGTCCATAACTTGTTTGCAACACTGTGTAACCTCAGGGGAAGGACTGTGTCTTCATCTTTAACAAGGGAAGGACCGTGTCTTCATCTTTAACAAGCTCCAGGGTCTAGCACTTGGTCACCGCTAAATAGACTTAAATGAATGAACAACTGAAATGGAAAGAGAGGCTGAGTGGTCATAGGCAAAAATGATAATGAGGTGTCTCCAGGCATCTGGATTCATCTGGGGAGCCATGCAGCTGCAGATTTATATATGATAGTGTCTATTGCTTGTCTCCCCAAAGCCATTGTCCCCTTTGATATAAAATGTCCGGTTGGACACATGTGGCCACCAGGATATATTTCCCTGCCTCTGTGCATCTTGTCTATGGGAGGTGAGCAGAAGAGCTAATTATCAGTCACATCTTGAAAAGAACACAACATGTGTGTATGTGTGGTGTGATCCTAGTTGTTGATCAAATTGGGCAGAACCAATTGGCCTAAATGGTGGGCCCAGGCTGCAGATGGAGCTCAAAGGGCCAAGACTGGAGGAGGTTACTGTGGAAGGAAGCTGAGGGTGGAGAAAGCAGTATAGGGAGAACCTGGTGGAAGCCATTGAAAATAGGCACACATTCCTGCCCAGAGACTTCAGGTATGAAGGCCCGGGGGCCAGGGTACAGCAGCAAATCCAAGTCAGACCCAAGAGTCAAGAGCTGGGGTGGGCAGCCTTACAGGCAGAATCTGGGATGCTCTCCATGAATACAGGTGGGCGGCATGGTGGGTGGTAGTGTGTGGGTTCTATACAGGCTCAAAGGTACAGAGGAACAACTGGGGGCTGTTTCACCCCTCAGCATATATCCTGTGGTTGTAATTACTGCCCTAGTCTTTATTTATCCTAAAAGACTCAGCCTGGCTTGCACGTTTTCCAGGAGGCCCACTATGATACCACCTACCACACTGAGTCAGGCGCCCCCCTCTCAGCTCCTTCTGGATGTTCTCTCTACTGCAGCAATTATCAATCCATGATTGCCCACCACGTGTGACTGGGTTTAACAGGCTTCCCCAGAGGCACTGATATCTGTCTTTACTCCCTCACTGCTTCCCAGAATTTCAGCAACACCTCGGAGCCTGGCAGACTGTAAGGGAGAAGGAACAGGAGATTGTGTGGTCTCAGACATTGCTATCCCAGGTTAGGAGTGGTGACTGCATTCTCTAAAATCCCACTGAGCCCCTGGAGCCCTCAAGAAGGCTGGAGCAGGCAGGGAGCAGAAGGACAGCCAGGACTGAGCCGATTCCAGCAAGGGCCTAGTGCTGTTGAAAACAGTGCCAGTCATATCGCTCTGCATCCCTCCATACCAGTCCCCAGAAGGTTGATCATCAACATTGAAACAGCAACTAAACATCCTAACAATGACAGCTGACATATCCCGGTTTACACAGAGCTCACATTATCCTGCACTTTGAGAGAGGAAATGCTACAGCACATTCCCCATCACCCTCATATATACTCCCACATCCACAGGTGTATTTCCTTTGGGGAGGAAAGTCAAAAGGCCACATTTAAATGTATGGAGAGGACTCAGGAAGAAAGATCATTATCTGATGACTTCTTTTTAATCATTTCATTATTAATTAATAGGGTCATTACTGCTTTTCCGAGGGAAGGAACCATGATTAAAGGTTAATGCCATTGCTACACACATCACACCTCAAATTACGTTATAAAAATGTCCAGAGTATTTAATTGAACCTATAAGTAACAATGTAATTATACTTAATAATGTATATGCCTTCATATTTATTTGCTCCTCTCCAAGGCACTGAGAACCTCACGTGTGCAGGTTAAGGAAGATCGCAGAGACTTACTAAAACTCCTTGTTCTTCGTCTCCCTACTCCTCTCTGTTGTCTCCACAGACATGCCCTCCTCCAGGACATGAATAACTGGTGGCCTGGTCACTAGAAATCTGCACCCTCTCCCTTCTTTTCTTCTCAGTGGAACAAGTTCTAATGTCAACATTCCCAATAAGGGAGGTGAAGAGAGAAGGGGGAAAAATATCAGTTTTTCTGAGCCCCTTGTCATATCAGACTGCCAAGATACTCTGATCCTAAGAACCCATAATACTATTTTATGACCTTATCCTTGGCAAATACTGTTCTTCATTTTGGAATGTCCTGTAAAGGCTAGAAAGCTTAACACTATTTTTCAAGACTCCCTTGCAGCTAGGATTTTGGATATAAGTCTCCACTTCCAGTAGATGTACATGTGAGCTTTTGAAGGTGACAGTAATATAGGCATTTTTTTCTGCTCTGTACATTTCAACTGGCAAGGAAGATTATGAATATATTGGGTATTTGTTTATGTAAACATTCTACATCCCAGCGGTGATGAGGCAAAAATCTAAAGGAAGCTAAAAGCTTTTTGAACCAGAGCTACTGTACCAGGCCAGAATGCTCAGCTCTTTAGTTAATATGAAAAAATTAAAAATTCTGTCTTGTTTTACTGAGAGTTGTTCAAGTACTTTCAGCTTCACCTAGTCCCAGAAGACACATGCATGTTAGTTGATCTTTTCTATCTATTCAGACAGGTGCACGTATCCTGCAGAATACCTCTGTCTGCTTAGCACTTCATTCTCACTAATAGCTTAAAATAATTTACTAACTCTACTACAACTACTTTGCTTGGATGACTGTGATAATGGTCTGCATCCTTTGCCATGTAACAGTTCAGTGGGCTCTCATCATTGGCAGGATAAACTGTCCCATCCCTTATCTTTGCCATTGATGGCATAGCATGATTTGCCATGAAGAATGAGACCCAAGTGATGATGTGTGAGCCCCAAGCCTGAACTTCAAGAAGTTCTTGTACTTTCATACAGTACTTTTGCTGCCACCTCTCTAGGTGACACATCTAGGATATCTGCTATCTCCAGGAACATGAGTTACTGGGTACAGAGTAGAACTAATCTGGTTAAGGTTAGTTTAGGTGAGTGGCCCTCCTACTAATCCTATTTATTCTATAAGCAATATATGCTCATTGTCATAGCAACATGTATCATTGTCCCTGTTTTTGAAGTTGCTAGCAGTATCATCGCAATGGACCATTGATATATCTACTTTCTCACGATTAACTTAAAAAGTTTCATAAAATGACTGGGTATGAAACTCTTAAATGTGTCATTTCATGATAATATAATTGGGAGTTAGAAGCCAACATTCTGGTTTTAAGACATTTTAACTCTTGGCTATGTGACCTGGGTAACGCATTTATTTTCTTTCTGTCACATCTCAAGGGACAGCTAATAAATTTTTTCCTCCCAATTTCACAACCATAAAGATGTAAAGATCAGCTTTTCAAGAATACCTTTGACAAGTTGGAACAATTTTTGTGATTATATGTTATTAGTTCCATACAGTTTCCCATCTTAGAATTTCTTCTAAGACAGCTGATCTTGGATGACTCAGTTTGATTTGCACTTTTTAGTGATTTTAGCCTATAACTCTGAGAGCCTGGACTCATTTCCTCCACAGTTGCTCTCTGTACTGTCCACTTGTGGCTCCCTACATAATTCCAGAAGACTGAGGCAGTAATGATTCCCCCCATACAATCAAGATGCCTTCCTCCCTGGGGGTAGTGGTTTTGCTAGAGTTGTTCCTCTTTCTTCTAAAGTTGGTCAGCTGCCCTGGCTGAACAGCTAGTCTTTCTGTTCACCAGTCCCAGGGACTTCTTAGCAAGCACAGCCAACCTCTCTAACTCCCTGATACTGCTGCAACCCTTCATCAAAAGCACTTGCATGTTTTGGCCAACAATTCCCCAATTTCACCCTTGAGTTCCTTCACTTACTTGCAGGCGAGTGCCATCTGGTCCTAGTGATTTATCTACATTTAGTTTGTCAATTAGGTATAAAATCACTTGCACATTGACTGCCATTTGAGTTTGTATCTCTGCCCTGTCAGTCCCAAGAGGCAATCAGGAAGTGGAAATTTTATAGAC
>PVJX010051728.1:0-10197 GCA_004027295.1 Dolichotis patagonum | reverse complement strand
TATTTTTAAAAAGTGAGATGGCACAGATCATAGCAAATAGACAGAAGCCCACAGCAGCCACACTTGTGTTCCACATCGCCCTGGCAGGGACCCTCAAAACAGTCACCACGGTCACCGGGGTACCCTCAGAGTGAGGCCTCAGGGCCAGGCACAGCACCAGGACCCCCAGCACAAGCACACGGGTGCCCACGCTCAGACTACCCTGAATCCACCTGTCTTTAATCATGGCTGTCCAGGTGATCACACCTCCAAGGCCCCGTGCAGGTGTGAGGGCCTCCACCTGATAGGGCGCCAGCCCGAGGATGAGGAGGCGGCAGGAAGGGACTCGTCACATCACTGAAACCTTAAACCACCGGGACGAGCCACACCTCGGCCTCACGCTGCTGCTTCTTCTCCTCGAACTGCAGTCGCCTCTGCAGCTCCTCAAGAGCAGCTCGGTATATCGCATCCTGAGTGTTCTGAAGTTCAATGATTTGATCGAACACGGCTCTCAGCTGGTTTAAAAGCACCTGAAAAGACAGGACCATTTTTTATGACTAGAACCCCAACGTGCTACCTAAGTTTTTTTAAAATGAAGCGCTTCTAACTAGAAAAAGAGTATTTGCAACATTTGGATATGGTCCGTCCCAAGACTCAAGCTGAAATCTGGTCTCCACAGTGGCACCTGGGTCCTTGGGTCTCCCACAGAGTGAAGGGTGCGCTCTGCTCAGGGACTGGAGGACCCCAGGAACACTGCTTATGGCCCGCTCTCAGAGGTGATGCTGGCTCCACAGCAAGGCGCCATCCTGCTGTCCCCCAGAGGCCCTCACTGAAGTCAAGTGAGCACAGTTCACGCTCCCCGACCTCCAACCCCGGAACTCGGAGCCGAAGTAAAGCTGCGCTCTTCATAACCCATCCGCGGTGCACTCTGCCACAGCAGCAGAAAGCAAAGATAACGTGAGGAGACAGTGACCCAAATCCTCACAGCGCATTGCCACTCTGTACCATCTGCTGTGCTCTGAGCATGTGCTGTCCCCAAACCTCAAGGGTCGGTGACCTGGAACTCAAGCAGACAGTGTGAAGAGGTCAGTATTTTTAAAAAGTGAGATGGCACAGATCACAGCAAATAGACAGTGCCTTTAAAAGGGCTGAGACCTTGTCACAGAACAGGTTCAGGGTCACCACACAGGTCAGCTCTGGTCCCAGGCAGGCATAATGCTCCTGGGTTTCTAAACTGTGAGCAACCTGGATCTTTCTATAACCACCAAATCTGGGGTGCTCTGTGATTACAGGAAGAACAAAGACATGGCTGTGGCCAGGACCATGAACGAGTCTCACGGTGTTCTGCTCTCTGTGCGAATCATCACACTCTTCCGCCCCAATCTCAAAGCCACAGAGTAGGTAGGGGCCAAGGCAGACTTATTCCAAGGACCCAAAAGGTAACAAAGCATCTCTATTTCATGATACATCAAAAGCAGACATGGACACTCTGAGAAAGGAAATTCTTAGTGTGCTATGAAAAGCAAAGTTCTTTAAAAACCAGCATCACATTTCATACCAGGAAAGGACACCAGGGCTCTTCGGGTCGGTAGACCTACCAATGCCACACATTTCTGGTCCTTGATAACACCACGGAGCGCCATCCTCACTCCCTGACGTCACTGCGCGCGCCTCCGGCATCCTGCTTTTAAGGCTGCACGCATCTGTGTCAATCCCTCTCTGAGGGTGGCACAAGACATAAACAATGGAACCCACAGCACAAAGCTGTTAATCTGAATGGAAAATATATCATACAAAGCACCGCATACCCACACACTTGGTCACACAGCAACACGCAATGCTACAGCCCGGGGGCCGGGTAAGTTAAACCCATCCTTCCCGTGACGAAGGCCCTGAAGTCCTTGGCAAAACTGCAGCCCAGGCAGAGCAGCAGTGCCCCTCACGTAAGACACAGGGCAGGGCTCCGTGTGCTCACGTGGAGGGAGAGCAGGAGGCCCGCCATGAGAACACAGGAGTGAAACTCTCCTCATGGTAAAAACAGTCCGAGGGAAATGCAGAAGCTCCAGACACACAGAAACAGGAACATGGAGAAGGTCACAGCCCAGACTGCAGGCTCCAGACCAGCCCATGCTGCCCACGGCAGGGCCACAGGACACGTGCAGGAGCCCGGCGGCCAGGCCCTGGGGCCCGGCGGCCAGGCCCTGGGGGCCAGTGAGGACGCACAGGTTCCTCTGTGCACGGCTCCCTCTGCGTGGCGCTGTCCACACGGGGCTCCGGTGCACATGCTGATCCCAGCAGTGCCACTGGCAGCCGAGCTCCCACTGGGTCTCAAGGTAAACGACGGAAAGGAGCACTTGCCACAGACTCCACACCAGCTAACCCGGGAGGGCAAGGGGCAGCACGGTGCACTACGGTGGGCTCGCTCAGGCCTGAGCCGAGGGAGACCCTCCCTCTACGAGCGCCAGGAATCCCGGCTGCCCTCAGCAAATGGACCTCAGATCTGCATCCCCCAACACTGGAAGACCCGGCTTTAGACGCATCATCCACGCAGCTCTGACCTCAAACATACCATCCAGGCTCCTTGGGACCTGACTCCCACCACAAACCCTGTGTATACTCGGCCACCACCCCAGAGATCTCTGATGTCTCTGACTTCAGCCTGCCTGCTCCTAGACAGCATTAGCCCGTCTTCCCCACAGTCTCGGTCTCACTTGCTGTTAGTTAACAGGCTCTACCAAGATGGGGTTGTCCAACCATGCAGCAGCAGCAACAAAACACAACAGAGATCCGACTCGGTCTGACTCGGGGTGCTGCCCCGGCACCAGCAGCCCTGCAGTGACGCCGTGAGCACTTTACTTAGAAGCTGTCTCGTCTGTCAGAGGGGTCTTGTTTTATGACAGAAAAGAGAAACAGAGCTGCCTTGACATCCTGAACACGCTGCCCTAATATGGTCATTCTGGCTCTGGGAAGAGGTGGAAGCTCCACGGTGCCAGATCCAGGACAGAGGTGGACAAGCACACGGTGTCGTTTCACGAGCTGCCTTTCCCCTGGGTGACACTCCGCAGCAATATCCACCGTATTTCTGAACACTCGCCCTAAGGACGCTGCAAAGAGGGCTTCTCAAGCTAATCTAGAAAGTACAAGAGCCAGGGGGAGTCCTGGAGGGAAGGGAAGGACCCGGGAGAATTCACAGCAGTGTCACCTACAGTGACTTTTCTTACATTTAAACACACTGTATTGTTTGATTAGCCTTGGCGTTTCTCTAACTTGTTTATGTCATGACCTGCCACACAAAAAACAAGTCACTCCCTTCCGCACAGGGGCAACCCGGGCCGCAGCCTGCGCTCCACTCTCCAGAGAGCCTGCTCTGCAGAACCGCAGCTGCACCAACCTGCGTTAAAGGTGGGCTTCCCTCCACTGCACAGATGGGAAACCACCGCCGTGCACAGCTGCCGTCTCAGGCTGCCACGTCAGCGTCATGTCTGTGTGTCAGAACAGCCTTGGCTTTTTAGCAAAAATATTAGACTTAACATTTATTAGTAATACCTTCACTTAACATGTATATTATTAATGTTACATAATGGCTTTCTTAAAAAAAGTTCTAGTGACTATTTTACACAAATCATCACCTTTGGAGTCAAAGCTCCACCAAGACAGGATGCCTCCGCAGGCTCCTGCGGCAATGCTGGGGGAACCCGGCCACACGCAAACAGCCCTGCACAAGGCCATGAGGCTGCAGACAGCAAGATGTCCTCCCCCCAGGTGGCTCATGGCACAGCTTGCTCTAGAAGTGAGAGCTGTGGCTTTCCCTGCCACCAAAAGGGCTACAGAGCATTAGATCTGGTGACTGTCAGCTCCTCTGTAAAACACAAACACACACACACACACACACACACACACACACACACATAGTAAAAATGTCAACCGCCTCAAGTATAAGCAGTGACACCTACGTATCAGTCACTCTGCTGAACGTTTTATATGACTCACAAACCTCTCAAGAGAGACTGTCACCCATGCTTTCCAAGCAGAGAGGACACGTCGGAAGATGCCAAGTGGGCCTCACACTTGGTGAACAGCAGAGCCCAGGACCTGTCCCACACTGGTGACTTTATTCAGGGACAGATGGACCTGGCCCACACACAGGTCAGAGGGCACTTCCGGTGGGGGAGTAGTGGGGGCACTTCCAGTGGGGAAGTAGTGAGCCTCCTTCCCCATGTCCATCGCACAGCGGTACATGGAGGATGCCCTGCACCTACCCACGGCAAGTGGGCTGCAGGCCCACGAACCACCTAGATGCACGGCTCTTACACTAGTAACTCTAGTCAAGTATTTTAACCACTTCTGTGAGTATCTCAATACATTTAGAAAGATATTCTGCATAGAGGAATCAGCCTGGGGATATAGCTCAGTGGCACAGCACCTGCCTAGCAAGTGGAGGCTCCTGAAGAGTTCAATTCCTGGTACAAAAAAACAAAAAAAAAAGAAAAGACCTGTATAGAGGAATCTTACCTGTCATCAATTTTTTAATACATACAATCAATGGCTCTTGATAATGAAATTCAGTGTATCAAAATATACTTTCTTGGCCATGGTAACTAAGCTCAACACACTGCAGGAAACCCAAGAAAGCCTCGCAGCAGGGCCCCACAGCAGGGCGCTGTCCACAGGAGGACCTGGCCGACACAGGGCAGGCGGAGCAGACTCTGCACACCCACAGTGCCCCCAGAGTAGGCTTAGAAGGAGACACAGCAAAGCCCCACCTGGCTGCATACTTCCTCTGTCCTAGGCCTGGGACAACAACAAGACCTGCTGGTTCCATGGAGCTGTCACTTCACTATGGGGCCCCGGAAGGACAGAAGGCCAGCAAAAAGCTTGAGGCCTCAGACCATTCTAGATTCAGCCTGATAAAGCCCTCTATTTTCAAATGCTTGCAGACACTAAGACACTCAATGAGGGTGAAACGCAGACAGATCGCCACCCTGAGATGAGCATGGCCTAGCGCGAAGGACTCGGCCTTACCCTGGAGTCGCTGTCAAGCAGACAGCGTGAGGTGATAGTGTCCAGGAACGCCTCGTGCGCCGCGATAATGTGGTCCAGGTCCTGGGCCTGCTGTACTCGGTTCCAGAGCTCGTCCCACGAGCACTCGAGCACCTGGAGGTGACCGTGGGAGGCTCTGGGTGGCCACGGTTCTCCCATGCAGGACCCTCCCGCCAGGGCGCCCGGGTACCTCGAACGTGATGTAGTACTGCATCTGGTGGATGAAGTGCACCATCTCCGAGGCCAAGATGTGGCACTGGTGCAGCACCCCTGAGAACTCTGCAAGACAGAGAAGGACATCAGCGCAGGGGCACACGGGAGACCCTGGGGACGCTTCTGGGAAGATCCGTTCTTCCCTGCTGGCCATCAGCAGGAAGCAGCCCGTACCCCTCACTTCACCAAAGCCTGGGCCGCCTCACCGAGTGGCCCCACATCATGGCCTCAAACCTAAGGCCCTGAGAGGGGCAGCATGGCAGGAAATGCAACTGCAGTTCCATGAGCAAATGGAAGCTCTGCCTCAAGGCTACTTCACACTCAACCCGAGGCTACACGGAAGCACTGCTGGGTACAAGACTGGTGGGACAGGATGGGGCCGCCCTGGGCTGCAAGGCCACCCACACCTGGGTGTTCCAAAACACGGTCTTTGCGAGTTCTGTGACCAGGGCCAACTTAGCACCAATGTGAATTCTGCATTCTTTGCTTTCCTAATGTTCAGCTGCAGATTCGTTTCTCATTCTGGAGAAACACCACCTTCTCATCTTGTCCAATAGCAGGAGTACACAGGACTCCCCTCCACCAGTGCTCCTCTAAAGTAGCCTCTGACGGGGGCATGAATGGTACCACCTGCGGCCACAGGCCTGAACCCTGACACTGTGGCCTGTGGGAGGAAATGGCCACCACAGCAAGCATGTCCAAACGCCTAACACCTCTGCACTGTCACGAGCACACATTCAGTTCACAGGCACAGCTCAGTCCTTTCAGCTCGAACGTCTGAAACATGCCTTGACTCTCCCTATGCAGTCCCTGAACACATGAACCCCCCCAACAGGAAGTTCCTAGATTAACACAGGGATCCCAAGTGTCTCCTCCACTTAATCCTTCGGCCTCAATATCAGTCCATAAGGTCCCCACCCATAATGCTACCCACCACCAAAGGACAGAGAAAGGTCACACGGCCCACCGGAAGAAATCCAAGGTTAGGATGAAAGAAAAGCCAGGGAGCCAGTCGGATTCCAGGAGCCTACATGGCCCAAAGATCTCAATCAAAAGCACTGCAGACAAGAATCCACCAGCAATTCACATTCCAATCTTGCCTAGACATCCAGAGCTGCCTGCTGTCTCTCTCTTCCTCCTTCCCCATCTTCAAATAAACTGTCTTCTTTTATTTAAAAAAAAAAAAAAGTATAAAAACCTACGTCTGGAATAGAACTCTTTTCAAGGCTGACATACAGATACCAAATAGTAAGAATCCCAAAGGCAAAGCCACACTGGCGCTGAGGTCCAATAATACATAACGCCCTGCTGGGCTAGCACTGGTTTCTACTCAAGGTGAAGCAGGGCCTTGTGGTACCGAAATCTCAGTGGGACTGGCTCATGGCTCTCTGCTGCCCTCTGCAGGTTGCTGGTGGAGTCAGATGAGGTAGGCACCATCAGCCCCTGCTCCAGGAGAGCTCACTCTGGAAAAGTCTAAGAATACCCCGCCTCACAGCCACAAGGCTCCTCCCTAACCTGCCCTCACACCTGGGACCACCACCTTGGCTGGCACATGGCTGGACTGAGACACCCCTGGGTGAGTCTGGGAGCCCTGGGGCATGGCTCAGGACTGTTCTGGTCCTTGCCCTTCCCCCACAGGAGCAGCGTAGCTCTCCTCCTCTGCACGTCTCACCGTGATGTCCCTGGCTGGACAGGCAAGGCCCCTGTGAAGGGCGGCCTTTCACCGGATGGGCCTGGAACCTCTGAAATCCTGAGCTGAATCCAAGCTCCTCCTTTCCAGCTGGGGGCGCTGGACCTCATGTCTCTGTTGCACGCTGAAAACTGACTCAGTCAGAGCAGCCACCTGAGCATGACTCCGGCTCTGAGCAGGGGAGAAGCAGATTCCTGCACGTCCTGCTCATAGTCCCCAGGCCCGGGGTTCTCTCCCTGACCCCCAACGTCACAGGCAGGGCATGCACACAATGACGGCTCCCACTCAGCGCACTCTGCAACCCTGGCTGATCTGAGGCCTTTTGCAGTCAGTCCTGACGTAGGCGGGCAGGTGGGCAGCACCCTTATCGTCCCCATCCCCAAGGGGGAAACTGAGGCCACATGGCAGGGACAGCAGGTGGTGGACAGTGGTACACATAGCAGTCTGAACGAGCGCACATCTCTGCCGTTCACATCATCCCTGAGCGCACACTGCACGCAGGGCCAGGAAGCTGCGGGTCAGGTCAGCTCCACAGACACAGCGCCACCTCTCCTCAGCATCATCTCCAGTCCTCCCATGGCCCCCACGGGCTCCCAACCACAGCCCCCGTCACTAGCACCTCTTGGGAGAGTGAGTTCCTCTCATGGGGTTAAGATGCTCCCTGGGGTGTGACGCTGACACGCTACAGAGGACCTGCCACCCCTTCCCCGTGGCTGTTGTAGAAGCTCTCGGGAATGTCTCTGTTCCACCTCAGCCTGGGGCTGGCAGGACGTTGCTAACCTTGCTGTGTTACAACACTGACAGTGGTCACTCATAAGGCCCCTGGTGCTGTAGTCAGGGTCTGCAAAGCAAATAACTGAATACAGGACACCTAATTTACAGAATTATTTTATAATAGTCACCTAAAGAGTCAAATACGAAAAGTACAGGAAATCTGTCCACACACTGAAGAACCCAAAGAGTCCAGCTGAGGGCCTAGATCCCATGGCAACGTCCTGCATGAGTCCAGCTCAAGAGCCCACGATAATGTCTCATGCAAGTCTGTTTCATGGATCTGTGCTGGGGAGACCCAAAGGTCAGCAGTAGAAACTAGAAGGTCTGCACCAGGGGATGACAGACCTGTGCCAGCAGCTGAGGGAACTGCACTGGAGCCAGGAAGCGATGCTCAGAGTAAGGACCAGGGCTCCCCTGAAAAGTACACAGCCATCCTCAGTGACAACAAGGTCCCGAGTGCCTCCAATGATGAGAACAGCCGAGTTCACATAGGAAAGTGGCTTGACAAGCTCCTCCAGAACCCATGGCAACAAGAGAACCAACAGCACCACACAACAGCTACAACTTCTTCCTCTCCTTTTATACCGGCAACAGGCCTCAGGTGGGCCCTACACACAGCACGAGGCTGACTCAGGGCAGCAGGCATTACAAACTGACCACCACTGTCAATCCACCATCCTGGCCACCAACAACTTTCAACGACTTCTTCAAACACCAACTATAATAACACCAACACCCCACAGAAACATGAACAAGATGCAATTCTTCAACAACAAATACAAGTAGGAAAATAAAAAAAGAAGCAGGTGTTCAGTGATTTCAGAAGCATAACAACAACTGAGGTGAACTTCCACTGGCGTCACACTCAGGTCACTGGGTGTAACAGCTGATGCCAGTGAAACACACTGACTGCTTACACCTTTTAAGGGACAAGCACTGATTTCCAGGAATATAAATGGGCACACGTTACTTGCAAAGTCATCTGACCATATGCACCAACAGAGGTAAAACTATAAACACCACCATTACTAAACAACAAGTCAAACCAAAACCCATGCCGCCAACCCAGGAATGCGCTTCCCGCTAATCCAGAGACACTCAGCATGCACATAGCTGCAGCTTGAGGACATGTGTGGTACCACTGCACGGGTACACACGGAGAATGTGACGGTCCGGGGAGGCAGGGCCCACGGCACAGTGGGAAGGGGAGGCTGGAGCTGGGATGAGACCATGCGGACTGCATTTTCACAGATAGCAAATGGACCAAAGACTTTCTCAGCTGTTATCTCCACGGAAAGACTACGAATTGGTAACTGAGTACTGCAGAAGAGGCTGCACCCTGGTGACCATGCTGCTGACCGGCAGATGCTCCAGACCTGGATGCCAGCACCAGAAACCATGAAGACTCTGGCAGGGCAGCAGGCACGACACGGGGTCAGTCTCAGAGCGACCTGGACTCTGTCTCACCCATAGCCAGGGGCAGCTAAGAGCCATGCCTCAGCCGCACTGAGAACAATGTGGGGTGGGCACAAAGTGACACCCAGAAGGACACGCCCAGCACCACAAGGGAGTGACCACAGCACATGGCCAGATCGAGGGGAGGGCAGAGGGGGGCCCTTAGCCCATGGGACCAGATGGCCACCAGCGGTGAAAACGTCCCTGACATCCTTCCTGGCCCCCTCCGAGGACCCCCAGCATCTCCTCGAGGAGCAATGCGCCCCAGCAGAGGAGAGAGGCGACCTGCGCCTTTCCTCAAAGACTGCCCCTTGCATCTGCAGGGACCACTTCACATCTGAGGGCCCAGGCTGTGTTTCTTCAGAGTTACTGGGATCCTTCTCCAAGGTCCTAACCAAAGCTATTTCAATATGAAGATATTAAAATGACTCATGACTGAAGTCCCTCAATGTTTGTAATACTAAAATAATCTCGACTATCTGACACTCATGAATTTTTATTATGGTTTTACATCATAACATAATACAAAGCATTGCAAAGTCCTGGCTTATGGGCAAAACAAAATAGTAAGGAATTCTAAAGGGACTATATTAAGACACTTCACTGGTTTAAATGAACCAGAGCTTACTAAGTGTTTTTCTTTCCTTAAAAACTGGTGATTAAAAAACTACAGCAGACATAAAAACACCAGTGAAAAACAAATGTGATTTTAAAAGCCACCTTGTGGTATGAACAAAAGTCTAGTGTGACTGGATGTTCTGACTTGCACTGAAGTCAAGACACAAAAGAGACTTCCGTCAGGACATCTCAAAGCACAGCAGGGAGCGGGCCGCCACCACCCTACCTGGCCCGCCTCTCAGCAGCATGGCCCACCCACCACCCGCCACCACCCTACCTGGCATGCCCCTCAGCAGCTTGGCGTTACACATGTGCCCCTTGCGGATGTCGGTGAGGATGTACTCCATGCGCTTGGCCCGCCACAGGAAGTTGAACACCCGCAGGTAGTGGCTCATGCACTCCCGAGTGAAGACCTGGAGAGGCCAGCA
>PVJX010051727.1:0-10199 GCA_004027295.1 Dolichotis patagonum | reverse complement strand
TGGAAATCAGTATGGAGAATTTTCAGA
This sequence comes from Dolichotis patagonum, assembly GCA_004027295.1. Lineage (NCBI taxonomy): Eukaryota > Metazoa > Chordata > Mammalia > Rodentia > Caviidae > Dolichotis > Dolichotis patagonum. Next base: position 10,172 of record PVJX010051727.1, on the reverse strand, counting down.
AGACTAGGAGTGGAAGCTCCATTCAACCCAGCTATTCCCCTCCTGAGTATTTTCCCAGAGAAACTGAAAAGTTCATATCACAGTGATATATGTGCACCTATGTTCACAGCAGCACAATTTGTAATAGCTAAATCTTGGAAACAACCAAGATGCCCATGAACTACAGAGTGGATGAAAAAAATGTGGCATTTTTATACCATGGAATATTCCTCAGCTATAAAAAAGGATGATCTTGAGGCCTTCATAGGGAAATGGGGACAACTTGATACTATCCTCATTAGGGAAATAAATAAGAATCATATTTATAAATATCACATTGTTTCTCTAGTGTAAAAAGTAGTAAGAACTATAGGAGTAATAAAAGCCAAAATGTGTATTTGCTACTGTAAAAAAGAGAGGAAAAGAAAGTGCTCTAAAGGATATAACTGCATGTGTGTTTAAGTGTGTAAGATAGATGTCCATATACTGTTTTTGTTAGAATATTGAGCAGAACCGTTAACCGACTCATTGTTTGAAAGTGTACTTTGTATGTTTTAACTTTGTAATTTGAACAACTATTTCCAATGAGGACAGTATTTAACTTATGAAGTGGCGATTTATTAGTATTTTTGTTTTTGTTTTTGTTTTTGTTTGTTGTGGTTGTTGTTCTTAATTTTTTCTTTCTTTTTTTTCCTTTCCCCATTGGAATTCTTTATTGTTGCTACCCTATGTTTTGTTTGTTTTTTTTCCTTTCTTCTTCTCTTTAAATAAAAAATTAAAAAGAATTATCTTTTTACTTCCAAAGTGTTAATAAGTATATTTAGTATATGAGTTTACAGATAATATTTACCACAAATGTTTTTAAGTATTATCAATTGCTTTTTCCTCTTCATTTGTGGGGATGGTCCTTTTTATCTACTTTAATATATTATTATAGCATAATTAATTGTATTCAAAATTTTAATGTTTAGATATCCTTGATTCTTGGAAATACACACTATTTATTATTTTTAATACATAGCTTAATTGTACTTGTAATAAATTATACTCCTGGATTTATCTTTATAAGTTTGACTTGCTTAAAATTGCCTTTATTTGTACTGAAATTTGCTAGTTTGGTGTAACATTTTTATTAGCTTCATAAAAATAATTGAGTATATTTTATATGTGGTATATAAGATGGTTATTATTTTACCCTGCAAAATTATAATTGATATCATCATCACAGCTGAGTAGAATTTTAGATTTCTTACTTTAAAAAATATTTTAAAATAATTGTTGGCTTGGTTAGGTTTTCTGTATTTTGTTCTAGTGTTAAAATGTATGTCTCAGTGTGATTAAAGTGTACAAAATTTCAGTTAGCAAGAGTAAAGCTTAATAATCTATTACACAGAATAATGTATATAACACCTATATGATGGTGGTGGTATAAGATAATATTGCCTAGTGATATTGTAGTCATTTTTAGCTTGTTTAAATGCACTCTACATTGTTTATGTAAACATGAAATTGCCTAATGATGCATTTCTCAAAACATATCTCTGGTGTTCAGTGATGTATGACTGTGGATTTTAATTGCCTTGTGTTGAAGTAATTTTCTTCTCAAATGAACAATACATTAAAATTTTAGCTGTTTAATTTACTCATATTCAGATATTGAGAAAAAGAGTTCCCTTAAAAGCTGAAAAACTACTGTTTTTTGAATAATTTTAAATGTATCTTTGAAATAAAAGTACTTTTCACAAACTATTAATAGAAACTAGAGAGGGAAGAATAAAATAAAGTTATTTATGAGTTAGTGAAGAGTGGATTTAGGGGAGGGAGTGAAGAGAGAATTAAGTGCCAGTCTTAAGGTGGAAACTAAATTATTACTCATTTAAACCAGCTTTTTATATCCACTTCTACTCTTATTACAGAGTGAATTGCTCTTCTGAATTATCTTTATAAAATCATCATTGTTCAATCATTCAATTGTGCATTGTATGCACAACTTACTAAGGTGACAACAACAAGAATTTAAATTTTAATTAGCAGGAATATCAAATTAATAAAATCTTCCATTCTTCAGATATGGTGGTTGAGATTTTACTGTAGTAAATACAATTCAGACATTTTCACTGAGTAGAAGTTTTATCCTTGTACTTTCATTCCAACTTGTGAGTACATGCCATTTAACTTTCATTTCTAATTTTTCAAGTATATGTGTAACAAACAGCAAGCATGAAGTCATCAAGACACTGTGTACAGGAACTGCCATGTATTTGGTGTTCTCTAATATATATATATATTAGATAGTCTTATATATATATATATATTAGATAGTCTTAAATTGTGTAAAGTGAAAAATATAAAAAAATCTGTCTAATAGCACTTAACTTCAGCATTCAGCATTTTTATATATCACTTAAAACCATAGATTTTAAAAGAAGTTCTTGCCTTTAAGGGAAGAATCAAAATAACAATGACATTTTGTCAAAGTATAGAATATTTTGTAGAATTAATAGAAAAAGTAAAAGAATTCTTGTCTTATCATTTTCCTTGAAAAAGTGTTTTTCAAGTGTGCTTTTGCCAGAGCTACAGTTGGTCTTTACCACTTAGCACCCTCATCTCTGTCGGAACAAGCCAATTAATATCATATTCCTATATTTTTAATCAAGGCTGTCCTATTAGATTTCTGTTGAGTGAACTGTTGCTGATTAACTGAAAATTAGTCAGTGAAGCTAATGATTTTTTCCTCCAGATCCTGTGGGCCCATAAAATGTTCATCTGAATTAAGGACAGTTAATTATGGTGTATGATTTGCCCGTAGACTGAACGTACTGAGTCAGTATGAGGAATCCAGGTTGGGGATGGTTGATTTGATGCAGACTGGCAGATCTCTCTTTCAAAGTTAGCTATTTTCTTCTTAGCTCATGTCTCTTCCAGGCATTTCTAGAAGATGATGTCTGGCAGCACTTTCACTGAGCTTATAAGAAAAATTCCCCAGCGTATCATGCAGGGAAGAGCAAAATAAGACTCTTACCACTGGAAAAGCATAACATTCCTTGGTAAGTAGCACAATTTCTGTAGGTTGATAAAGATCATTATAATTTCAATGTGCTTTTAAGTTGCTGCAATGCATTCTGACCAACATGGAGATGATGTGGTTATGCCACCCAGGCTACACTGCTTCTGTGATAGGATGATGAGCAAATGTAAAGAAGATAGATGCTCATGCTCTTCTAGATAATTGGTACTTGAGTCCTCAAGAGGAAGGAGGGAAGCTGGGAATATATTTTTAGCAAGCGCAAAAAAGAATAATCCTCAATTCTGTAATACAAAAACAGTGAATATGCAGTGAAATGTCAGAGAGAGAAAATGCAAGCATGACTTTGAGATACTGGAATCCATGTTATCTCAAACCTAAGTTTTATATATGCTATTTTTTATAGTTATGGCATTTTGGTACTTTAGTTATTAAGCCCCCTGAAAATAATTTAAGACATATTTTCCTTTCAATATAAGGTAAGAATGATGGCACACCAAAAATACAACTATTTTAGATTTAGCATACTTTGAAATAGAGACTGCACAGCATTTTCTGACGTAATATTCATATGCATAGCAAGATAGAAGGGAAATACAGTTCCTCAGTCAAATCAATAGTGTTGTGTTAAATAAACTTCAGTTTTACATATATATTATTGTGGCTATTGTGGATTTTTCTTTAAAAATCTTCTTTTCTGTTTATATTTTAGTTCAGCATTTGTATTACAGAGATTGTCTGCTAATGGATGTAAGAGTGAAACATCAAAGCCTTGTCTTGAGCTAAGGAATAGTAAATAAAATTTCTCCACTTAAAGAGATCATTGGTGAGAGAAAGAATCAACAAACATTCATTGATTTCTTTTTATAAAATGTACTCAGGGGAGGAATGTGGAAACTCAGAAATGGTTGCAGGTGTGCAAAAACTAAAAATTAGGCAAACCAAAAAAATAATTTCAAGAGCTCCTTAGAGCCAATAATGTAATGTCTTTAATGATCTGCTGAAATAATCACTGAGATAGGATAATGAATCAGAGGTTCTCAGGATTAAAAAATGAAAACTAGAGAAATTTTTTGAAATACTTGCATAAAGCTTTACCAAGGTAGATGTTGACAGGTCCAAAGCAATTCTAGAATTAACCAAGATTTAAACTGATCACACTTGGTTGAAGCCAAATTTACACCCAGTGCCTTGCATATAACATATAGTTCAGTCAATTGCCTCTTCTCTGTCAAGTCTTCATACAACTTCCTCAGTAGGACTATTGTGTGCCAGGAGGTGACCTATATACAACTAAATAAATTAATTTTGGCTAATGATTTCCCTACTCTATTTTAAAGTTAGAATTGAAGGTGATCGGTTGTTTCAATTCATGGAATTGCCCGTCTCTGACCTTTCTACATGCAGAAGTAGTTGTCTGTGTAGTGACTTTCAGGGGACTCCATCTCTCTCTTTTCATTTAACAAGAATGACTTCAGACTGACTTAGGGTAATCACATGGAAAACTTTTAACTGCTGGGCTGTGAATATAGCTGAGTGGTACAGCATATGCATATCATGTGTAAAGCCCTGAATTTGATTCCTGGCCTCACTGCCCCCCTCCAATTTTTAAGCCCTAAAAAGTCCTGAATGGAAATCTCATCAGAATTATATGGTTTACTTCTGATCATTGCTCTTGAAGGAAGACATAAAAAAGTGTAAAAGTTAAGAGATAAAGGTGTAAGAGTTAAGAGTCAACTGAAATGATCACGGGGTTTCTGTAGCATATTTCAGTCAAGTAAGTCTTTAAAAGTACCATCAGATTTACAGATTCTTTTGCATTTGAAGTGAATTTTTAAAGGCAGTATTTGTAGCTGACAAAGAAAACTTATTTGCATATATATAATTGTTCAACAGCCTTGAGCAAGATATCTGGAAGATATTTTATTTATTTTAGAAATAATAGATGTGGATTTGAACGATGCAATACCATTTTTATATCCTGATGGCCCTTAGAATTTGGAAAAATCCAATCCTGGAATTTTATCTCTTACCTTTTCTGCTCTCCTAATTTGACTGAGTTAATATAATCCCATTCAAATTTGACAAGAAAAGGTCAGAATAAATTTTCTCAATCTCTAAGTATATTTTCAATTTGACCTGTAACTGATGGTATATATCACAATTACCTATTGTCTTGCTAACAGTTTCATATGTTGTAAACATATTTAATATTAACTGTACCTTGTTTTTGAAACTATGAGTGCTCACAGAAAGAGATTTATCTTATGTGATTTTTGTCATCAACATTGTATTGAAATGCATTGGGAAATCCTTTGTTTATTCACCGAAGAACATATAAGGGCCGTAGGTCAAGTCAACAAGCTGTGACCTATTAGCCACATTTGCTTACTGCCTTTTTTATATAGTTTTACTGGAACAAAACTATATTCAGTCATTTATGCAGTCTCTATATCTGCTTTTGTACTGCAATGGCAGAGTCAGATTGCCTGTAAAGCCTAAAATATTTAATGCCTGGCCCATTACAGAAAAAAGGGGTGCAATACCAGACTCATGCAATTAACTATATAGAGAGTTCTTGATGAATGACTGGAGAAAAAACAATGTAGAATGGTTTGTCTTGTCTTTCTTTCAAATAATTTGATGTATAAGGAGATATTATTTTTTCAATTTTCTTTTCTTTTTTTTATTTTAAAGAGAATAAAACAAGACGGCAGAACTGAGCAGATCAGAACAGGACAACACAGGCAACACAGTACTTTAAATTAAAACAAAAAGACATTAACAGTAGCTATCACAATATCTCTTTCTCTGCTATAGTTGAGCATAGTTTCAAATACAATAATATCAACAATAACAAAATAGTATAAAACTATTCAAAAAGTAAAAAAATTACAGGGCATTCTGAACCGAATAACAGAGAATGACAATGGGTACTATAATATCTCATTTTTGATAAAAAATTTTGTTTATACTATCACATATATTCAAATCCCAATAAGACACAAAGTGATAGACAGAACCAATGGTAGTAGAAGAATAGAAGCATGGTAGGACTTCTAAGAAGGATGACATTAAATCAGCAATAGCTGTCATAATGTTTTGTTTTCTTCAAAACAGCTGTTCATACCATCACGCATGACATAGTCAAACAAAACAGAATAAAAGCACTCCAACTGATGAATGAAAATATTGAAAGGCTTCAAAGCTTGAGATGGGGGCTCATGCATACCATAAAATCTTATATACTCTTATCAACTCTCATACTAGGGAGACTATACTGTATTTACTGTATTTACTGTATTTACTGTGTTTCCAAGATCTGGCTATTACAGATTGTGCTGCTGTAAACATGGGTGCACATATATCACTGTGGTATGCTGTTTTCAGATCTTCTGGGAATATGCCTAGAAGTGGGATAGCTGGGTCAAATGGGACCTCCAAACCCAGCTTTTTGAGGAATCTCCAGACTGACCTCCACAGTGGTTGTACCAGTCTACACTCCCACCAACAGTGCAGAAGAGTTCCTTTTCCCCCACAGCCTCTCCAGCACTTGTTGTTGGTAGTTTTTTCTATCCTGGCCATTCTTTCTGGGGTGAGATGGAATCTCAGTGTGTTTTTAATTTGCATTTCTCTAATGACTAATGATGATGAACATTTTTTCATATATTTATTTGCCACTCATATTTCTTCATCTGAGAACTGTGCATTCATTTCAGATGCCCTTTTTTGGATTGGGTCTTTGAATTTTGAGGGTGTGATTTTTTAAAATTCTTTATAAGTTCTAGACAGAAGTCCTTTGTCTGAGGGACAATCCATTAAGATTTTTTCTCAATTTGTGGGTTTTCTTTTCACTCTGCTGGAAATCTCTTTTGACATGCAGAAACTCTTTAATAAGATATGGTCCCAGTTACTGATTCTGGGAAGTATTTCCATGCAGTTTGATTCTTGTTCATGAATTCTCTACCTACCCCTATATCTTCGAGGTTTTTACCTACTTTGTCTTCCAACATATTTAGTGTTTCTGTTTTAATATTTAGATCTTTGATTCATTTAGATTTTAGTTTAGTACATGGCGATAGGCATGGGTCTAGTTTTAGTCTTCTGCATATGGACATCCAATTTTTCCAGCACCATTTGTTGAAGAGACTGTCATTCTTCCAGCGAATATGTTTGGCCCCTTTATCAAAGATAAGGTGATAGAGTGAGTTTGTGGTTGTGGTTGTATATTCCAATCTATTCCCTTGATCTTCAGGTCTGTTTTTATTCCAGTACCATGTTGATTTTATTACTGTAGCTTTGTAGTATAATTTCAAATCAGGGATTGTGATGCCTCCTGCCTTGCCTTTGTTGCTTAGAATTGCCTTTGCTATTCTAGGTCTCTTCAGGTTCCAGATGAATTTTGGGAGTGATTTCTCTAGATCTATGAGGTATGTTAGTAGTATTTTGATTGGGATTGCATTGAATCTGTATAGTAATTTTGGGAGAATGGCCATTTTCACAATGATTGTTCTTCCTATCCATGAACAGTGGATGTGTTTCCATTTTCTGAGGTCCTCTTCAATTTCCTTTTTCAGGGTATTATAATTTTCCTTGTATAGCTCTTTTACTTCTTTCGTGAGATTAATTCCTAAGTATTTCATTTTTTTGGATGCTAGTGTGAAGGGTGTGCCTTCTCTTACCTCTCTTTCAGTATTTTTGTTGTTAGTGTATAGGAATGGTATTGATTTTTGAGTACTGACTTTGTAATGAGCTACATTGGTGAATTTATTTATTATATCTAGGAGTTTTTCAATCGAGTTTTGGGGGTCTTCTATGTAAAGTATCATGTCATCTGCAAATAATGATAATTTAAATTCCTCTTTTCCTATATTTACTCCTTTTATTTCTCTCTTTTCTAATTGCTCTGTCTAGTATTTCCAGTACTATTTAGAATAGGAGTGGTGACAGGGGACATCCTTGTCTTGTACCTGATTTAAAGGAAAAGGCTTTCAGTTTTGGGCCATTTATTATGATGCTGTCTGTAGGTTTGTCATAGATTGCCTTTATCATATTGAGGTAAAGACCATCTATTCCAATTCTCTCTAAGGTTCTTATCATGAATGAGTGCTGGACCTTATCAAAAGCTTTTTCTGCATCTATAGAGATGATCATGTGGTTCTTGCTTTTGGCTCTATTGATATGGTGGATTACATTTATTGATTTGCATATGTCGAACCATCCCTGCATTCCTGGGATGAATCCCACTTGGTTGGGGTGAATAATCTTCTTGATGGTTTGCTGCATCCTGTTTGCTAATACTTTATTGAGAATTTTTGCATCTATGTTCATTAGGGAGATTGGCCTATAGTTCTGTTTTTTAGTTGGGTCTTTGTCCAGTTTTGGTACTAGAGTAATATTTGCTTCCAGGAATGACTTAGGAAGAATTGCTTCCCTTTTTTATTTCATTGAAAAGTTTGAGGAGTGTCGGCATTAAATCTTCTTTGTATTTCTTGTAGAATTCTGCAGTGAATCCATCTGGGCCTGGGCTCTTCTTTGTTGGCAAGGTCTTAATTACATTTTCATTTTCATTTTCATTTTCATTAATAGAAATTGGGTTATTCAGCAGTTTTACATCTTCCTGATTCAGCTTTGGTAGCTCATATGTATCTAGGACTCTGTCTATTTCTTCAGTGTTATCAAACCTATGAGAGCAGCGGTTTTCAAAATAAGTGTTGATGACCTTCTGCATTTCCACAGAGTCTGTAGTAATTTCACATTTTTTATTCTTTATTACATGAATTTGAGTTTTTTTTCTTTCCTTTTTTTAATAGGGTTGGCTAGGGGCTTATCAATTTTATTTATTCTTTCAAAGAACTAACTCTTTGATTCATTGATCCTTTGTACTGTTTTCTTAGTATCTACTGCATTAATTTCTGCTCTAATATTTATAATTTCCTCCCTTCTTTTGGCTTTGGGCTTGGCTTGTTCATCTTTTTCTAGATGTTTGAGTTGTAGCATCAGTTGTTTATTTGGGTTCATTCTGTCTTCCTGATGTGGGAACTCAGTGCAATAAATTTTCCTCTGAGGACTACTTTCATTGCATCCCACAAATTCCAGTAAGTTGTGTTTGAATTTTCATTTGCTTGTAGATATTGTTTAATTTCTTATTTAATTTCCTCTCTGACCCACTGATTGCTCGAGTGTATTACTCAGTTTCCATGTGTTTGTGAGGTTTTTGCAGTTGCTTTTATCATTAATTTCTAATTTCATGGCACTATGATCTGATAACATGCATGTGATAATTTCAATTCTTTTGCATTTACTTAAATATGTTCTGTGGGCTAGTATATGGTCTATTTTTGAGAATGTGCCATGTACTGCTGAGAAGAATGTATATTCCGATGTTGTTGGATGGAAAACTCTATATATGTCTATCAAGTCCATTTGTTAACAGGTATGACTCAGTTCTGTTATTTCTTTGCTGATTTTCTGTATAGTTGATCTGTCCCTCTGTGTCAATGGTATGTTAAAATCTCCTGTTATAATTGTGTTATTGCTGATTTGACTTCATTTCTGTTAATATTTGCTTTGTATAGCTGGGTGCTCTGGAATTTGGTGCATATATATTTAAGAGTGTTATCTCTTCCTCTTGAAGTTTTCCCCTAACTAGTATGTAGTGAGCTTCTTTATCTCTTTGGATCATTCTTGGTTTGAAATTCACGTTGTCTCCAAACAGGTTTGCTACTCCTGCTTTTTTTGTTTTCCTGTTGCGTGATGTACTGTTTTCCATCCTTTGACTTTCAGTCTATGGGTTTCCTTTTGGGTTAGATGGCTTTCTTGTAGACAGCGTATGGTTTGATGTTGTTTCTTGATCCATTCTGCCAGTCTGTTTCTTTTGATTGGTGCATTGAGGCCATTTATATTAATGGTTGTAACTGTTATATATTGGTTTATTGTTGACATGTTATCTTTCTGCTGTTGTATCTTTAGCTATCCATTCTATTTAACTGTCTAACTTGCTTGGTGGGTTTATCCTATGTGTATCTAGAAAATCTTTCAGTATTCCTTGTAGGGTTGGTTTTATGGTCATGAAATTTTTCAGCTGTTCTTTGTCATGGAAGTATCTTATTTCTCCATCCATTTTGAAGGACAGTTTTGCAGGGTATGTCAGTCTGGGTTGGAAGTG
>PVJX010051726.1:0-10200 GCA_004027295.1 Dolichotis patagonum | reverse complement strand
TGTCTGGGTGTAGTTTTATTTTGGTTATGGCTGTTTGGAGTTCTATATGCTTCACTTATCCAGATGTCTCTTTCTCTTCTCATGTTTGGGAAGTTTTCAGCTATTACTTCTGTAAATATCCTCTTGATATCATTTGGGCTGTCCCCTTCTTTTTCATTTATCCCTATTAATCTTATGTTATTTTTCTTTGCATCATCTTTCAGGTGTTGAATTGTTATTTCCTGATTCTTTGTTATTTTTAAAAGATCTTTTCTTTCCTCTTCACTGGCTGCAATCTTATCTTCAAGGTCTGAAATTCTATCTTCACTTTCATTGAGGTGGTTTTTACAGCTTTCAATAGAATTTTTAATTTCCTGTATATCTTTGAATCTGCTTTATGCATTCTGTTTGTTTCTTGTATTGTTCTTTGAGGGATTCTATCTGTTTGCTTTGTTCCTCTAATTTTTTAGCTGTGTTTTCACTAGATGCATTCACTATTTTTTAACTATTTTTATCAATTCTTCTTTTACCTGGGCAAGTATTTCTGATTTGAATTTCTCCATAGCTTTCCCTATTTGCATATTTATTTCATTTGATATCATTTCAGAAATTTCAGGTGTATGGCTTCTTTTTTCTTCTATGTACATGGCTTCTAAGCTTTCTTGGGGAGGGAAAGGGCTTTGAGCCTGCTTTTGGTCTTTCCTTTTGTCATTTTTCTATATTTCCTTACTTTGAGCAGTGTTCCAAACCTTTCTCTGCATGCGTGGTGAATTACCTCTTGCACCCTCAGTTCCTGGAGGAGCAGTGGCTCCCCCACAGGTTCTTGGCTTCCTCACAGTGTCCTAACTCCCCTCTGTGTGCTCCTGGCCCCCTAAGTTGTAAGGCAAATGCTGGGTGTGCTCACCCTGGAGCCTGTGGAATCTCAGGCATGTGACGCCACTGTGCTTTGTCCCAGGCAGGTCTCCAGGAGGTTTCCTGTGAGTGAAGGGTGGGCCTACAGGTCCCAAAGAGTCAGGCCAGAATGTTGGTTTCTGCAAAATTCCCGGTCCCAAACAGACCTGGCCAAGATGCCAGTCTCCACAATATTCCCAATCCAAACAGCCCGGGCCACTCTGTGGGTCCAAGTGGTTCGGGTCCCAAAGAAACAGGCCATGATGCTGGTTTCTGCGAGACTTCCTGGGGGTGAAGGGCAGGGCTATGGGCCCCAACAGACCTGGCCCAGATGCCAGTCTCCAGGCAGTTCCCTGCAGATGAAGGGCGGGCTTACCAGTCCCAAACAGTCGTGCGGAGATGCAGGTCTGTGCAGACTTTCAATCCAAACAGCCCAGGCCACTCTGCGGGTCCGAGAGGTTCAGGTCCCAAAGAGACAGGCAGCAATGCTGGTTTCTGGGACACTTCCTGGGGGTGAAGGGTAGCAGTGTATAACAACATTAATAAAAATGAAGCATTGGAGACATTATAAGACTTCAAAAGCAAGTAATAATCTTATAAATATCTTAGTGAATCTTGTCATCTTCAGTGTAGTTGCCTATACACTTAGACTTGATGCTATCCATCATAACAGATTTAAATAAAATCAGTCAATACAAAGTAGTAGTCTAACAAACCAGATTCAAATAAGATCAGTCATAATAAGACAGTGTAAGTTATAAAGGGCTTCAGATTGAGTTGATAGGAAAATTAGGGATGATTACCATAATATGTCCTCTTCTTTTTGGGATAGCTGACCAAGTCCTCAAGTCAAGTGTAAGTAGACAAACTGGAACAGCACGTAATCCATCCAAGCAGAGTGCTGAGAATAATGTAAATTTTAAATCTTGTTACCCCATGAACAATATCCTCTACCTCCATTTTTAGACAATTCCTCCCCTTTCACTCCCATGGGGTGCACTGCTTGTTTTGGGTCCCATTGCCTCCCTGTAAAGAGCAGCTCAATGGACCCTATCTCCTGATCTACTCTGCCCTTGTTTCTCTGTGTTAGTATTTTGAGGCCCTCTATACTAGAGATTGTAGCCAATCTTCTCTGCCTCATTTCTGCTAGTCTATGTTTCTGCTATTAATAGTCTATTTTTCTCTTCCACTCCACTCTCTGCCTCATTCACTGAGGCCTCTCTCCCACTGTTCCTGAAATGCTTTTATTCTTGTTCTCTCTCCCTAGAATGTCCTTCAGTATTTTTTGTAGGGTTGGACTGGTGGCCACAAATTCTCCTAGTTCATCTTTGTCATGGAGGCATCTTTTTTCTCCACTAATTTCTAGAGAGAGTTTTGCAGGATACATCAATATGGGCTGGAGATTGTTCTCCTTCAGCACTTGAATTACTTTACTCCAAGCTCTCCTTGACCTGATGGTCTGTGTCAAGAAGTCTGCCACGATTTTGATGTGTTTTCCTTTATAGGTGATCTGTTTCTTTTCTGTGATGGCTTTTAATATTCTGTTCTTATATTGAATTTCTGGGATCTTGATTATTATGTGTTTGGGTGTAGCTCTGTTTGGGTTGTAGGTGGTTGGAGTTCTGTATGCTTCATACCTCTGCATATCATTTCATTTTTCTATGCTTGGGAAATTTTCCTTAATAATTTCTGTGAATAGCCTTTGTAATTCCTCTGTTTTGATTCCTGCTTCTTCATTCACATATTTTATTCTTGTCACAGATCCTCTTGTCATCTTCCAGTCTTTGTAGCTTTACTGCCTGCTCCCTTGTTTTTTTTAAGAGATCTTCCCTTTCATGATCACCCATTGCAAGCCTGTGTTCAATTTTTGATAGTCTATCTTTGGTTTCTTTCAAGCAGTTTTCCCAGCTTTCTATGGAGTCTTTAGTTTAATGATAATCTCTTTGAATCTGCTTCATGAATTCTAGGTTTTTTCTGAATTCTTCATTAAATGTTTCTCTCCATTTGTGTTCCTCCTTTCTTCTGCCTGTGTTTTCTTCAGGGGTCCCCAGCACTTCTTTTATTAATCTACTTATCTCTTGTTTAATTTGAATTAATATTTTCAGTTTTGGTCCCGCTTACGAGGTCCTGAATATATCTCTTTATGTCCGTTAATGCTGTGTTTGATGTTGCATTTTTGCTGCCCTCAATCTCTTTTGTATTTATCTCTCCTGGATCAATGTTCTCAGGGTTGGGGGCTGGGAGTTGTTTCTTATTTCTCCCTTTCATCATGTTTTTTGTTCCTTCCTTGCAAGTGTACAGTGTAATTCCCAGACCCTTTTCTTGTTGGTTAAGTCTCCTCTAGAGGGCACAGGCTAGGAGCTTTAGCTCTCTTCAATAGGTTATCAGAGATTAGAGTTCACCCACGGGCAGTGTGCACTAGCTCCTCCCTTCTGGGCCAGTCAACCTCTGCAGGCCTTCACTGCATCAGTGTGCACTGATCTTAGGGAAGTAATATTGTAGCGACTCACTGGGTCCCCACCAGTGGCGTGGCCTAGTCCAAGCAGATTCCACCAATCTGCTCGGCGGGGGGAGCAACCAGCTGAAGCCACTTCCTTATGGAGTTAGGGCTCTCCTGCCCAAATCCAACATGTCATCCAGTTAGTTTCCCCTTTCCTGTGTGAGGGTCTTATTCCCATCACTCACCGTGTGTTGATACCAGTCCCCGAGAACTGCTGGGCTCCCCGACCTCTGACTTCAGTGTGGCTGCGGTGGGAATTAACATTGCCTGTGGTGGATCATGTGCAGGGCTGGTCCAGGTGAGCTGCATGCAGGGCTGTTCAGCTCTGCGCTCTGGAGGCTCAAGCCAGTCGCTTCGGTGTGGATCACTTGTTCAGGTTGGGCAGGAATTCAGGTGGCTCGAGGTGGGCGCCATGCTCTCTGATCTTATCTTCACTAATAATAGCCCCAGGACCTCATATTCGAGTGGTTTTTTGCACTTTAGTTTCTTTGTGGGTTGTGAGAGTCCATCTCTCTCTGTTTGAGTCTCTCCAGGGTGATTTATTCTGCCATTTGAGCTGTCTCTCTCAGAGAAGGTCTCTTTCCTGCTACCTACCAGTCTGCCATCTTGTCTTCCCATCTATATTCACTTTTAAGTGTAGGATTGTTTTTTGAAGACACAAATAATCCAGGCATGGTGGTGCACGCCTGTCATTCTAGCATTTTAGGGGAGAGGCTGAGGCAAGAGGATCTCAAGTTTGAGCTCAGCCTAAGGAATGTACCAAAACCGTACCTTAAAAAAAATGCTGAGTATATATTAAGTGCAAAGGGCCTGGGTTCCACCCTAAGTCCTGCAAAAAGCAAACAAAAATTTCCAGAAATACAGCATCTCTACTTTACCACACACCAAGCACCTACAACCACATCATCCTAGCATTGTTCATGCTGAGAGGAAATCTCTGTCCTAATGGAATCTGGCTCTGTGACTTATTGTTTCTCTAGAAAATCCCCCTGTGGCCACCACACTCTTTTCTGTTCAGAGCTAGAAAAGCAAATGATGCCTTCATCTTTTGTTTTTTGTTCTTTTAGTTGAGTCAAAGTCTTGCTATGCAGCACAGGCTGCCCTCAAACTCACAGCGATCCTCCTGCCTCAGCCTCTTGAGTGATGCAGTGATTGGCAGGCCTGTTTTAGTCACTTGTTTATGAAGGCAGTGATTTAATGGGACCTACTTAGCCTTCCTCATGCTAGGAAGTGTGGGGGAAGCTCAGGCGTGGCTTTTAATATACCTCACACACTGGGGGGAAATGGGGTCAGAAATCCCAACCTCAGTGAAGATGGGGTGTCCCTGAAGTCTGCTCAGGGAACCAGAGGCAGGGTATGGGGCTTTGTGGGATGAGAAGGAGTCTGAGAGTGACCCCAGCCCATCTGTGCCACCACTGCTTCTCTGGACTCAGGATCCTCCTCGGGTCTCTGCAGCCCCAGTGAGGCCAGAACAGAATGTGGCCCCCAAAGATCACCAGCCCTCATTATTACAGCAATTGCTGATTTAATACTGTCTTTCTTAGAAGTCCTACCAAGCTTCTATTCTTCTATTTCCATTGGTTCTATCTATCACATTGTGTCTTATTGGGATTTGAATATGTGTGAAAGTATAAACAAAATTTTTTATTGAAAATGAGAAGTTATAGTAGCCATTGATCATTCTCTGTTATCCGGTTCAGAATGCCCTGTAATTCTTTCACTCTTTGAATGGTTTTATACTTTTTTGCTATGTTTGATATTATTGTATTTGAAACTATGCTCAACTATAGCAGAGTAAGAAATATTGTGATAGCTATTGTTAAAGTCTGGTTGTTTTAATGTTAAGTATTGTGTTGCCTATTTGTCCAGTTCCGATCTGCTCTGTACTGACCTCTTTTGCCCTATTCTCTTTAAAATAAAATGGAAAAAAAATATCCAGCCCTGCTCTTCCTGGTGGAGGTACTCTGGAGATTGAGGCAGGAGGATTGCTGTGAGTTTGAGGGCAGCCTGGGCTACATAGCCAAATCCTGACTCAACCAAACAAAATAAAACAAACAGGAGAAAGAAAGGCAATGGCTTCAGTACTGTTCCCAAGTGTCTGCCTGTCTATCTCTCTCTCTGTTTCAGAGTAATAGACTTACAGGAATTTGTGGAACATAAAATACAGTCCCTAAAGTGCCATGTCCCCTGCATTGGGCTCCCCAATGGTAACAGGACCTCAGAGTAGCATCCCAACCAGGACATGGGTTTTGGGCTGCACTGTGAGGTACGTCACAGATACTCAGATTTCCTTTTTCTTCTCTTTTTTGGTGTAAAGACATTTGCACTGAGCTCAAATCCCTGGTCATTTTTTTTTTCATGTTAAGATAAGTTCTTGCAACCTGAAGGAGAGAGACCCTGGAATGTTTGGACCAGCATAGTGTGATTGACTTGGGGTGCCGGGAGAACAAGGAGCTCCTTCCCTCTCTGGGGGTTGGCTGAGAGTGTGGCAGACTTTCGGTGGCCCAAAGGAAAGAGACCCTGGTGTGTCGGGACCTGCACTGTGCAGTTGACTCGGGTGCTGGGAGAACAAGGAACTCCTCTCCTCTCTGGGGGGCGGCTGTGATCCTGCCAGTATGTGGGCTGAGAATCAGACATCTCATGTTGTTCTGTCCCCTGCCCTGTGTCCCCCCTCCCACTCCCCCCTGCTTAGTAAGTGGGAGCCAGTAAACTACACATCTTGTGAAAAGATTGGCTATGTTATTTAGTATGAGCTTCCCATATGCAAAGATAAGGACAACCATTTGGAAGAAAACAAGAGACAATATGACAGACAGTGAAGATCTCTGGTTGTCTAGCTTTGAAATTTATGCTTTCTTATGTCCCGTTCTGTTCTGTTTTGTTGTGTTTAATTTTAGCCCCTTTTAAAATAAGATTAAAAAAAAGATAAGTTCTTGCTAAGTTACCTCGGACAGGCTCAAACTCTTGGTCCTGCTACCTCAGCTTCCCAGAGTGCTGGGATGACAGGTGTGCACCACCAGGTCTGACCCATTCCTTTTCATGGCTGTGTATTACTCCAACAGGAGGTACTTCATTTCCTCTGCTGCTGCAGCACTTGTCACTTGCCATGTTCGCCACTGTGAATAAGCCTCAATGCCTTTCCTGTGCTTTTGTTGCATGAAGGAACATTTCCATTTCCTGGCCAGGCTCCAGCTTCACAGCTCTTTCCATTTCCACAGCTCTGACATATAGACATGGTGTCTCTTGTGGCCAAAGGTTTTGAGCTGTCTTCCAGTCTTCCCTGGCAGCTGCTTTTTCTCTTACAATAACAGCCTCATCCTGCATGGCAGGGTTTCAGGAACATGGCCATGGGACCCCTTCAGGGAACCTTTGGTTGCCATTGCAGCAGGGCTGGGGTTGAACCCTCATCCCCACGCTGAATGCCTGCCCCAGCATGTTTATTGAGCACCTACTGTGTGCTGCGGGGGCAGCACAGCACTGCCAGCTGACCTCAGACCACACACTGCGAATGTATGGGGTTGGGTTGAGCCTGGACTGGAGCTCTCAGCACCCCTTGGTGGCTGAGCTTGTGGCTGCAGGTGAGGGGTCCCCAGGGCTTGGAGCCCAGAGCAGGCTGGTGGATCCAAGGACAGAACACAGGGTATAGCCCCTGCCCTTGGTCCTTCCCTGTTTTGAGTGGGTCCCTTCATGTGTACAGGTGGTGACTTCAGAGCAGATTTGGGAGCATTAATAGAGCCCTGTGATGCAGCACCCTGAGGAGGCTGCATATGCAAAGGCCCTAAGGTCCATCACAGTAACAAAAGAAAACCAAGACACTGGAAGAGAGCAAAGCCCATGTGGGGCCTTCATGGCCTGGACAAAGGCCCTGATCATAGAGGCTTTGCGTGGGTCAGTCATAGAGAAATGTGTGTGTCATCTTGGCATCTAGGAAGGCTGAGGCAGGACGTTCAAAATTTTGAGCCCAGCCTGGGCAGTTTAGTGAGACCCTGTCTCAAAAAATAGAAAGGGAGGCAGTAAGACCGCGCCCTGTGTATGACACCACTGCAAGTCACACGAGAGGGACCAGCGAGCCTAACCAGACTATGCTTAGTGAACTCCAAGCAGCCAGCAGGGCCCAGAACCCACCCTGGGCCCTGACTGTACTCGTTCCTCTGGAATCTCAGCGAAAATGGGGCAAATTTGGAACTACACTCCCAGGCAGTAGGACCACGGCCTGCTTCTGATACCAACACAATGCACACTAGAGGGACCAGCAGGCCTAAGCGGACTATGCCAGTGAACTCCAAGCAGCAAGCAGGGCCAGGAACCCACGCTGGGCCCTGACTGCACATACTCCTGTGAAATCCCAGCACAGGGGGCAAACTTGGAACTCTGCTCCTAGAGGAACCTTGGACTACAGTGGATTATCTGTGCTAGCTTGAAGGGAGATTAAGTGACCACCTCATCGAAACAGAAGATCTCAGCTGGCTACAGTCAGTGTAGTGAGTATGCCCCTAAAATAGAGGTGTACAGTGGGTAAATAGGGCCAGTAGTAAAGCTCCCTCCAACTAACTGTAAGACCATGGTAAGTTTTCCTACACACAGAAACAACAGGCAGAGTGAGGAGTGTGCTGAGAAGGACTCCCCCAACTTGAAGAAAATCAAAAGGGCTTATGAGACACACAGGCACACAATAGGAACACAGTAGGGTCTCAGCCAACACAAACACTATAGACAGGGAGATTTGATGACCTGGAATAACATGAAGATAAAGTACTAACAGGAACTAAAAGTTGACCTACATCAATACTACTAGGCTTGTCAGCCCAGGAAGAATATAGGACTCAACCAATAGGCCCTGCAGCAGGGAGTCAGGTGACTGACCCACCTATTCATTGTGGGACTTAACAACTGGACAAACATCAACCTTACAGTAAGACACCAAGATACACATTACCAACAGTTGGCACTAGCAGGTATGAAGGACCAAACACTAATTCAAAAAAGAAAAATGACAAACAGAAAGGCAAAATGCAATCTCAATCAGCAGCAAGTACAGGAGACACAGAATTAGAGGACTCCAAAAGTAACACACCAGAAATCTCTGAAAAGATAACGAATGAAATAAAAAACCAACTCCATGAGGCCATAGAGGAAATCAAATTAGAAGTACTCTCCCAGGTAAAGATAGAAGTAACAACCTTCGTAGAGGAGTTGCTGAGTGCAACTAAAGAAGAAATAGAGAAAAAAAGTACAGGAGCATGGGAAACTGATTGAAACCTTGAATGAACAATATAGAAAACAAGCAGAATTCATGAAGCAAACTGAGACATCCAAAGAACAAAACATTCTATTCAAAGCATGCAAAACCATTTTAATGAAGCTGAGGATAAGATTTTGTACCTTGAGGACAAGATCACAATTAGTGTTCATCAAATGATAGAACTTTTAAAAATAATAAAGCAGCATGAAATGACAATCCAGAAGCTTCAAGATGATGCCAAGGGCAACAATATAAGATTAACAGGCATTAGTAAAGATGCTGGAGTCGATACAAATGACATACCTAAAATGTTCACAGAAATAATAGGAGAAAATTTCCCAACCATGGGGAAAAAATCTGATACGCAGATAAGTGAGGCATATAGAACACCAATCACAACCAAAATAAATCTACACACAGACACATAATAATTAAGATCTCAGACATAGAACATAAAAACAGAATACTAACACCTATTAGAGAAAAGACACAAGTCACCTATCAAGGAAAGTCCATCAGAATCACAGCATACTTTTCATCACAAACCCTCAAGACAAGATGTGCTTGGAGAGAGATACTTTGAGCCCTGAAAGAAAACAACTTTCAATCCAGACTGATGCACACAGCAAAACTTTCATTCAAATTTAGTGGAGAAAGAAGATACTTCCATGACAAAGAACAAATGAAGAAATTTATGTCCACCAAAGCAACTCTAGAGAGAGTATTGAAAGATATACTAGCAGAGATAAAAATGACCACAATCCCCAGTGCAACAGAAAGAAACCACAAGGTGGGACAAGCAATTAAATAAGGGGGGAAAGCAGAAAGCAAACAACTGGAATGTAAAATGGCAAAGTTGAGCCAGTACATATCAGAAATATCCATAAATGTAAATGGCCTCAATTCAACTATCAAAAGAAATATGTTGACAGAATGGATCAAGAAACAGAATCCCACAATATGCTATATACAGGAATACATCTGACCTAAAAGAAAACTCATAGATTAAAAGTCAAAGGATGGAAAAGAGTATTCCATACAACAGGAAACCAGAAAAAA
Organism: Dolichotis patagonum; assembly: GCA_004027295.1. Classification (NCBI taxonomy): domain Eukaryota; kingdom Metazoa; phylum Chordata; class Mammalia; order Rodentia; family Caviidae; genus Dolichotis; species Dolichotis patagonum. Next base: position 529 of record PVJX010051726.1, on the reverse strand, counting down.
ACAGGGGTAAATATTCTATTTGCAGACAATGTGAACATCAAACCTAAAATGATTAAAAGAGACAAAGATGGTCACTACATACTCATAAGTGCAAAAATTCCAGAGGAAGAACTAACAATTATAAATATATATGCACCAAGCACAGGCGCACCCAACTATATAAGATAGATACTAATGGACATAAAAAACCAAATAACAAGAATACAATTATTGCAGGGGACCTTAACAGCTCATTGTCTCAAAAGAGATAGATCAACTAGACAAAAAGTCAACAAAGAAGTAATAGAACTGAATCATACCTGTGAGAAATTGGACTTAGTAGATGTTTACAGAGTGTTCCACCCAACTGCAACAGAATACACATTCTTCTCAGCTGCACACGGGACATTCTCCAAAATAGACCATATATTATCCCATAAAACATTCTTAAGTAAATGCAAGGGTGTTGAAATTATCCCATGCATAATATCTGACCATAGCACACTGAAATTAGAAATTAATGGCAAAAGAAATTTCAAAACCTGCATGC